>VZSF01002826.1:133138-214397 GCA_013398295.1 Chionis minor
CTAAGGAATGGCGGGGGGGGGGGGGGGGGGGGGGGGGGCGGGGGGAGGAGCTAATAAAATTTTTTCACTTAGATAATCACTAAATATTTTATATTTTTTGTCAGTAATGTCTTGCTTTAATATTTTTACCAAACATAGCTTCAAAATATCATTGTCTGTAAGAAAGATGCTTTGTATGTTAATATTCAGTTGAAATTTTTCTTCCAATTAATTTGAAGCCTAGAAATTAAGACATCTCTCATAATTTCCTACAAAAATATGCATTTCCATGACATGTCATTTTTTAAAGAGAAAGTGTTTGGCCTAAAAATTCCTACACGACTCTGTTAAAGCTCCTTGAATCCATGGTGCTGAAAGCTTGGTTTCAGCCAGAATCAAGACCAAATTAAGTATCTTGAGAAGAGGTCTGGTCAAAATGCTACAGCTTTTTGTCATTGGCTAGACTTAGATTTATTTGAAGATTTGAACCTTTTTCTGATAATATCTGAATGTCTCTGCTTTTAATCTCAATCAGACCCAGAGGCGAGCAACTGCAATGTTTCAGAAACTTTAAAATTCTCAAGGATTGCTTTAAACTTTTTTTTTTCTGTCATTAGTCAACTTCTGTCCTCTTTGGATAATAGGAATCTCCTGTGCACTGTTTTATAGTTAGTTTATTCAATCTTACAAAAGCATCTATCTCAGGGAGTTAATGACTCATTTTGGTGTCCCATACTGTAACTGGAGACATGACTTTTTCCCCAAGGAGCTCTGACAAAGTTGAATAGTATGTGGAGGGGCCATTGAGATTCTGAGCTGGAACAGCGAGGTGTTGGTTTTTTTCATGAGAAGCCCTAGAGGGGTTATTATAAAACTGGCATAAAGAAAACAACATGGAAGACAAGTCTCCTAAACAATGACAGTGCCTAGTGAATCGACTTTTGAAAACAGTTGTGGCAAAACACTGTTTTGAATTACAATATATAATCTTTCAGTGATACTTTTTTCACTTAATTCAAATCACTCCTCCAGCTTTCAGAATCTCTCCTAAATAGAGTCAACTCTTATTCCCTGTGCATGCCTAAGCATATTAAAAAATTCAAACAGAAAGAAGTTATTCTACTGAGCAAGGAAAAATCATAGACAATAAGTTACCTGAAGATCTCTAGGGTCTTGTAAAGGTAGAAGCAATATGTGCTGCCAGTACAGCTTCCTTGCTTCTTCCAGCTTCTCAGAAGATATATTAGCATCTTAGATGACATGGGCATACTGTTCACCCAAGGTCTCAGCTGTTTTTAGTAATCTGTATCAGGAGACAAAGTAACAATTTATGGAATATATTTCCAGTGAGGTGCATGCAAGCACTTAGGCTTACAATTTTCACTAATAGTTATAGAAGATGTATGTTATGTTCCCCACACACCCAACTGAATATTTTTCGACATATCAATAGAACAAATATTTGCCATAGAACTGTTTAACAGTTGTATGAGTGATTGCAAAGACTTTTAGGTTGCTCCAGATTATGAAAAAAATTAACTATTTTATGACTGCACATTTATTCATAAGGTGAGAATAAAAATTATCAGCTCTAACTTCAGGAATAACACAGTGCTTTTATAGTAGCTATTTACGTCTCAGCAAGTAAAAGAATGAATACTAAAATTAAGTGCTTGCACTGATATTTTGTTTTAAGCCAACATTGGAGTTTATGTTACAGATGCTGTGGAGATTTTCCATTTGATCTGCTTTGGAAGGCATTCTGCTATTCTGTAGTTCTAAGACATATTCAATTTGCAGTTACGTGGTACAACACCAATGAAATCAGGTCTTTGACTCCTTTAGACAAATACCCCTTGTCAGTCATCTTGGATTTGTACACCCTTAAATATCTTCAGGAGGGGTACACTTTTCCAGTTCTTCATAACACAAATTTAAATTACTTTTATTTTGCTTTTTCTTTTCTAGCTTCTTTGCTAGCTAGATATGCTTTTCTTTGCTAGCTTCTAGGGACCACATGAAGTAAGTAGTCATAGTTGTTCCAGGGACTTGTGAACATGCAGTTAAAAAACACTTTTGCAAAGAGATAACAGTGGTGAGAGAGGCCATATAGTTGTTTGTTTGTACTAACTCTGCCAGACTGGCTTTCAGTTGTGTCTGATTTCTGTCCCCAGAAACACTACTTGTGATTGTGTGTAAACAAAAAAACAGATGAAAAAATCATCTTTGGACATGAATCTTTGGATGTTGGAGAAGTTTGCATTTGCTGAGAATCTGGCTATGATAGCATTGTCTAATGACCTTCAGAAGATTCAGAGAAAAATTTCTCCACATGGAATCAATTATTAGCTCAACAACACCCAACAAGTAGGGCTATTTAATCTTTGGTAAGACAAGGAGTTTTGAATATTGAATCTTTTTTTTCCATTTACAATTGTAAATTAAACAGATTACAGCATTTCTGTACATAGTAAAGGCAAACACTTCACATTAAAGCAGAAGCACATAGCCACATTTTTGATGTCTGTATGATAGACAATGTAAGTCTTCTTTGTTTTCGGTTTATTGTGTTTTTTCCATATGTTTCGTAAGGAGATTGTGACTGAACAGCAGGAAGGAGTAGTGCTGGAAGGCTCTGGATATGTCATCCATGTTTTCATGCTTTCTGCGCTAAGGGTAAAGTAGCATTCTTTGGAGAAAGAATGAAATTACTCACATGCCCTCAGGGAAGTTGTGTGCTGAGCTAGGAGAAACATTTGAAGTGGGCCAAGCAGAGAAAAGCAATGGGGGACCCTATAGCATGAGCAACGTGGCTGCTGAGAGGAGCAAGAGGCAGACAATCAGGGCTCTGAGAGAGTGGAAAGGAGTGTTTCCTAGGGGCACCAAAAAAAATGCATTATGCTTGTTGCAACTAAGGAAACACTTTGGATGGACTGAATGTAAGAGCAGGGGAGAGGACATGGCCGTCACTGACATAGTCAATACAGTGGAGTTTTCTTTTCAACCTGTCTAATCCAGCAGATCTGAGTTGTTTCTATCATAAAGGTGAGTTGTTCTACTTTCTGTTGAAAAAACATGGATTAAATCATATGGTTGGTTTGTTCTGGACCTTCCCTATCCACCTCAAAGCTAACTTTTAGTCTAATCATAGTTAGGAAGAAGTGGTCACTAGAAGAAGTTTAGGTCACTGAAATGAAACGAACTTTTCCTCACCAAGGGTTTTTCTCGTCTTTGACCTCTTGTTAGAAATAAATTAACTTTAAATGTAAGTATCTCTTTTCCTCTGTTATTAATCCAACCTTATGACCCTTATGGGAGAATCTTGCCTTTGTTCTCTCTTATTCTGGCAATGGAAATCATATAAACAAAAGGAGTAAACCCAGCTGAAACTGTTTACTACTGCATCTATGGACAGATGGCTCATCACAAGATCTTTAAAATTCAAGTAGTCATGTTTATGTGCAATTAATTTTTACACAAGTAGTCCTCTATTGCACAAAAGACAAAATGGTCAAAACAACTTTATACAACATCATAGAATCATTGATTCGTAGAATGGTTAGAGTTGGAAGGGACATTAAAGATCATCTGGTTCCAAACCCCCTGCCCCAGGCAGGAACAACTTTGTCTGGACGAAGTAGTTCAATATGCATGAGCCTAACATGCTCATATACATGTTTTCCATCATGCATATTTGAAATTTGCTGTAGCTTGAACCCAGCACTCTGCTGCTTTTTTTGTTAGTAAATTGGATGAAGATTTGTGTATAGTAACTGCTAAAGCAATTTTAAGCTTTAGTACGTGAGGTGGATTCAGTCTTCACACATAAAATACCACAGAGAAATCTGAATAAAACTGTGCACATCTATGCGCATCTATTTACTTGGAGTAAACAACACATTCTTATGTCTCAAAATCCCTTGAAAAATTTGTTTATTGCTCTGCTAGGTCATTTGATGTAAATAATTACTTCCGCAATATTTCCTTGCTGAGACAGCTAGTAGCTAGTAGATTTGAAGTTGTGGACAGGAAGAATGGATGAAGCATCTGGTCCCTTCTCTCTCATAAGAGTCTGCAGATAAAAGAATTCTTACTATATTTAAAGGGCTTCATGGATTGCTACTCTGCATTTGGATCAAAATAAATACACGTATTCCGAAAGTATTTTTTCTATTAAAAATGTTGGGTTCGCACTTTAGACAATCTGTTCCTGGGGTACATTGATATAATCTCAAGTTTCCACATTTTTCTCTACTCTTGCTCCCTCTGTGAGGTATTTGCACTGCAGGTGTAGACTCTTCTGGGTACATTGCCCTATATTTACACTCCTTTGTTGAGGACTTTCAGAAGTGTCTCCATGTAGTTTTGGAACTTACAAACATCAAGCAAAGATGGAAAGTAAAGCAGAATCTACACTTTGGACCTGTGCATCGCAGTTCTCTAAACATCCAACCTAGTGGCCTTAGGACAATCTAGTAGTAAGTGCTACATTTAATCTAGAAAGGGGGAACATCTTTGATAGCTGATTTGAGCAGAAATATGAAATATTTTCTGGCATATCAAAAAGTTTAAGAATAACAGGGAGGACAGATTTTTCTTTGAAAAAGGATAACAGAGAACCTAAATGAGTCCCTGGGGCTTAAGATACCCTGAATGTAACAACTGAGATTACATATGCAAAGGAACTTTATTTGGTTTTGCACAATATATATACAATTTTAAGTTTCTGTATGTACAACAATTTTCCGATAACCTAATATTTGTTAAATAAACATTAATGTTTGTTTAAATATTGCAGAAGGGGGACATTTTGTAATATTTCCAAACACTGGCAGCATTAATGATATATATTTAGTGATATATACAATATTTTTTCGGAATTCTTTGCTTGTAAAATGACCCAAGTACAAATATTTGGGTTAAATACACATTAAACCCAAAAATTATTAGTTATTATCATCAATAAGCATTTTTAATGAAAATTATTGTTCGTATACATATTTATTGACAAGAAATAGCAATATCATGGTTTCATAACAAGTCCCTTCCCCCCCAAATTAACATGAGTGTGATTTGATGGATATATGCTTAGGAAGCAAAGAGACAGAAAGTGCATTTTCAATACTTCCATTGACTTGCACAGTAATACTTGGCGATTCACGTAACTTTTTAAGGTTGTTTCCTTATATTGCATTTTTCTGAGAAATGTTTGCTAGGTATCTATAGTGAATTTAACAATACCTGTTATCCTCAGTCTAAAAGCAAGAAAAACTAAAATGTTCTCAAATGTAAGAGAAAGATATTTTTAGCAAGGTATTTAAAATGCATTGTGATATTATTGGCTGCTGTTACAAAGGGTTAAAATACCTACAAAGACTTACAATATATAATTTTTTATCTTTCTTTAATACAAATTCAGTAGGTGTTAAAAATTTCAGTTGTGAATGTTTCTGAAGAGTTTCATTTGAGAACAACATTTTTTTCTAAATCTTATTAGGGATTTTTTCTTTATATTATAAGGGAGAAAAATTATTTTTTATCCTGTTGAAGAAGTAAAACTCAGGCTATTGTGAACAACCACAAATAACGTTCAGCAATGCTTATATATCACTTTTAAAAAGAGGTGAAGTTTCAGTGTGTGAAGATGACAGCTGGAAAGTTTGCAATGAGACCTCAATCTGTTCTCTAAGTGATGGCTGCACTCTCAATTCCTGATAAAACTTATAGCTGTGTTTGCTGTTTTTTTCCAGACTTTTCTTCTCCAGTCTCTGCTTTCTGTTCAGTGAGGTAGATGTTCACTAAATATTTTGTAAAAATAGCTCAAACAACTTCCTTTGCCCATTTTCATGTTAAAATTACATCTAATCTGCATATAAATTAAAACAACAGATAATGAAATGTAAAAAATGGCTGACTTTCACTTTCATCTTTATTTTGATTCAACCACTGTTTGGTTCATATTTGTACTGCATCCCAAGGGTGTCATTGACGATTATAATTTCTGCCTGTTTTCACACATTATAATTTTCAATACTACAGCAGAGAACAATATAAACATTGTATTTAGTTTTTGGCAACAGAAAATAATTACAGGACACGTCATAAGTGTAGAAAAATATGATAGATAGTGATGCCACAAAAATAAGGTTATTGGTTTATTGGGTTTGGAGCTGGCTTTTATTTTTTTCCCACAGAAATCACTGAAATACAGGATAGAGATAGATAAGCAAACTTTCAACTAGCTTGTTTGTTTGCTGGTTGCAGTCTAACCATGACTATATGAAATTCAGTCAAAAAACAGCCTGTTTCATGAAACAGATTAGATCATTTATGTCACTACCAGTTTCCTATGGACTGGCAAACAAGCTAAAAGTAAGTTAATAATAAGCTCTTCTCTACCTCTACCTTTTCTACGTTGTAGGCACTAACAGGACTGTTGACTGTAGACACGCTTCAGATGGTAAATTAAAATGAGGAAGGTTTTGACTGTGTGATCTGCTTCATCCCACAGATACCAGAAATGCACCACTCTTGGGAGATGTCACGTTTTACTCGAGTTGTACACAGATATTTCCATGGTCCTTCTGCAGCTGTTAAGATTTGAATCTAAATCACCCAACATGTATCAGGAGATTAACTTGATATTTTGGAAATGACTTAAAAAGACAAACTTACAGACACTCTACAATATCTGTAGGGTTGGTCACCAACAGCACAATTTGAAAGTCCTGTGAGAATGGATTTTTAATTTTTTTTTTTGAGCTCTGTGAGAAGAAACTACTTATGAAGAATACGCCTATATATTTTTTAAGGATATATTGCAGTGTCCTGAAAGACTATTTCATATCTCTCGTACCCAAAAAGAAAGTCTGGTATGGAAATAGGAATCTGCACTCTTTATCCAAAGAAATTAAAAATACAGGAGGAAGGCAGCAATATTAATGAAAAGGAAAATTCAGAAAATATATTCAGCAACGTTTGATTTCTGTTTGGTATGACATTGAAATATGCTTGTCTGAAGTGCTGCAGTACCTCAGGGATATTGCAGAACACTTGCCACAGGGCTGCGTTCTCCTTTACAAGCTGAATCCCTCTGTCACCTAGATGGGGAGGATACACACAAGACACACTAGTGGCTCAGGCAGAAGAAATAAGAAGATTTTTATAAAAAAAACATCATAAGTCCTAAATAGCGTACTATAATAAATAATAAAACTATAATTAATAATATAATCAATAATAAAAATATAATAAAGTTCCTAAATGACATCTTCCTTAATTTATCGTAATGTAATCTATTTAATCCCTGTAACTTTGCATTCAGATCTCAACTACTCCCAGACAAAGCCAAAACTCTTCTCAAGATACACAAGTGTTGCCTGGCTAACATTTCGCTTCACCACAGGAAAGCTGGGATCAGCTATTTGCAGGAACAGACCCTGTAAAATCAGTTATGGGAGCGTAACTGAACATCTGCCAGGTGTTCATGTCTGACTTGGGCAATTTGGCTCCAGATCTGGATGGGAGCACAGCCCGGACCATTAGCTGCAAACTGCAACTAGCAGAAAACAGGGAGGGCACCCAAGAGGCAACTACAGACCCAGAGGCAACAGAACCAATGCTTTTGTATTTTATTTGTCTTACAAGTACAGATCTTCTCAGTGTCACAGTGACAGATCCTTTGAGGAGCCCCAGCGCTGAGCAAAGATACGCTGCAGCTTCCACAAGTATTTCATGGCACAAACAGGTTCATGTGAGCCCATCTAAAACAAAGCAATATTACTTAGAATGATATGTAATTATTAGAATATGCAATTTAAATTTCTACAATGTTTAACAAAGGTTGCTTACACTCTGTTTAAATATGACTTTGAAAAGAACCTGGGGTAGTATTTTTCCCCCTTCTCCAGCCAAAGGCACACATAAGCGTTTTGGTAAAATAGTCCAAGGGCCAGGTGTGTTGCTTTGCCACAGTGTATATTTTTTGTTTACAGCTCTAGGAAAAGTTGTATATTTTTTGTTATTCATAGTGGGTGCTAGTAAAAGGGATGTGACTTAGCAGCAGGGAGGAGGGCTGCCTTTTTGGTTTGTCTTGGTGTGGATGCTGCGCAGCAACTCACATGAAGCTCTTCGGCAGGGAAAGGAAACTATACGCTTCCTGCTTTCCCTCATCGTAGTGATATATTTAGACTGAAGTTTGAATGTGCCCTTTTTTTAAGCTCTGTTTTGCCCTTGTTATTCTTATTTGGAATGTTTAAGCAATCCCAGGTGTACTCTTTTTAGCTTTATTTTGTGGATTTCCTGTCTTGTAGGTTAAGAGCAGTTCACGAAGGAGTAAAAGAGAAACACTGGTCTAGCAGCAAACAGAATGTAAAGAAAATTGATTTACAGCCTTTTCACTGCTGCTTAGATGCTATGTGGCCATGGTCATCTCTACATCTCCCTGTGCATCTATTTCCTTTAATTTTGTCCTCTCTCCTTCTTGTTTATACAGGTAGTAAGGCAGTTATGGCTCCCATTGTGATCCCATGATGCTGAACAGGATTCACTTCTGATCTCAATTAGGGCACCTGGGCACTACTCTCATACATCCAGTAGTGTGTGTCACTTGCAAGATGAAGTGTGCAGTTTTGCAGTCTAGCCTGGTAGTAGCTGGCATAATAAAGAAAAATGGCCATACTCTGTACAGCAAATGTTTTTTAGCACCAGCACATAAGATGACAGGTAATCCAGACAGGCATTAGTATGGGCAGTCTGTAAGTGATGGACAGCAGTGAAGTTTCAGTAGTGCTATAACAATTTTATGAAAGCCATTACAATGCATTATGGTATTGATCTGCATCAAAAAACTCAACAAGATTCTTTAAAAGAATGGCATCGCTATATTTTTTTTTCACATTGCTAACAAATAGTTCTACAATACTTCCTGAACTTATCCTTTATCTTTTTACTGGTGACTATGGATAGAGACTGATGATTTTTATCCATCTTCAACAATGATTTTGCTCTGGGTAAGGTGACAGATGCATATTTTTTTTTAAAGGGTTGAGTGCCAACAAATATCTGAAGTGAAATCACAGTCCTTTGAACTCCCCCTTTTCTTCTGTGCAGTAAGGACTTTGTCCTGTGCTAGGAATACAAGTGGGAAATCTGTGGTAATTCAGATAGGTTAGTCATTCCAGGGTAGATCCACAGAAAATATAGAGTAAGTAGAATGACTGAGAGTTGATTACATCCAGTATGTAGAAAAACAAAGCCTTTCTTCAGCAGTTGAGTTCTGTTTGAATACTTTGAGAAATTACAGTTCACTACATAGCTAGTATCTTTTTTGGTTATTATGCATCTTGGGGGAGGAAAGGGAGGAAATTAATAGTTTTAGGCCAAATCCATGTAGCAGAAAGAAGTACTCGGCACAGGTATTCACACTTTGCCTAAATCACTTAGGCTGGAGAATTGTAGAAGCAAAGCCCCACAATGTCCAACAAAATCTAAAAGTTAAAGAAAAATCAATGTTCCTCTAACCATGTGTAACAGGTGAAAGCTCACCAGCTGGAAAAAATACTTCATAGATAAGTATATGTTCAAGGTGTTTAGTTCTGCCGTGTAAGTGAATAGGTAGGTAACATGGAGTTCAATGCAACATCTTAAGTCTAACATTAGGAGAACAAATAAAGATTTGTAGGTACTTGAAATTAAAATTGCATCTCAAGATGTTGTATACATTTTCCTTAAATTCTCAGCAGAGGGCTGAGTGCATTTGGTAAGGCTTATATCCTGATGAAAAAGATGTTTGAGAAGAGAGAGAACACAGTAAATAATTTAGTTACCTATTACAGGGTCTGTTCCTCTATGGAGTTTAGGTAAGTTGAGAGGATATTCTACCTTCTAATGTTCACAACAACATTCATTTATTTGTCTGATTTAATATAAAATGGAATTAATGTGTTTCCTCCTCCCTTTCAGCCTCACCCTACCCAAACTCAGGAAATTTTCTTTGACTGTTGAGACACGTACATTTTGGCATAGTGAGAGAGAGATTTCACAGTATCTCATTAGTCAGGGGCAGCACATTACTATACTGCCTAGAAGCAAACGAGTGAAATACATAGCAATGGAAGTCACAGTACATTTACTTAGTGTCTATTTACTTCAGGAAAAAAATTTCTTCTGTTAGCAGATTACTTCTCCTTTCATGTTTACTCATTTCTGATATCTGACACAATTCAAAGAAACTATTTTTTTGCATATTTCTCATTGCCATTTCTTTATTCCCCTCCAGTGCAAATGGGAACAAGAGCATCTTCAAAGAGACTTCACTACATCTCTTCTGTCCTATATTATATCTTGCAGATAACCAAACCAGCAAGGAATTAAAAGCCTTATATATTTCTTCACTCTCCAGAGTATGTGGAGGACAAGACACAATCTTACCTTTAAAAGATAACAACATTGTATATGTTTTCTAAACCACCTAGAGGATTCCACAACAGGCGATTACTAAGGAATAATGCAGAATTAAAAGCTCTAGAATGTCTTAAATTCTTTACGTTAAGAAGTTATAATTTCAATCTAACCCTAAGGATCTTGCCCCTAGTCATGGCTGTAGAATTTTTAAAGGAAGAGTTACACTGCAAAAACAGTAGATGATATGCCTTTTATTATTTAAAGCTTGGTTTACTGCAGTTTTAACACAGTACCTGTCATGTATTTTCATTTTACAGTACAAGAACTGCAACATAACAGAATATCAGTAAATCCCAGGCCTTTTATGGGCATACATTATTTTTACAATATTGTGCTTTTAATGTACAATACCTTTTTTTTCTCTAATCTTTTTCTGACAGATGACCATATACCATTACACATACTAAGTAATTGTGCAGTGCTTAAAAATGAGACAGTAGGCATTCAGTTAATTGTTACCTCTTGAATACTTTAGAACTGATTAATTGAAAACAATCCTGTGTAGCAAAGTCAGAAGAAACACTTTGTTGACCAACGTCCAGCATACAACATTGGAGAATTATTTCTACGCATAAAGGCATCATAAAATGGTGTCTCAGTTTGAGATTAATATATTATTCTTTTTGGTATCATAGGAAAAACAGTCTTTCCCTCCTCACTCACTGCACCAAATTTTTTTATGCATTCAAATGATTTTGAAAGTCTTGAGCTAGCTTTTCTTCCTGCTGCTGTTGTACAAGTTACTGTCTCCAGCTGACACTTCCTTTCTTTATTGGTAAACCATGAAAAAGAATCATAAAATCTAACAGGAGTATGACACTCTCTGATCTCCTTGATGAGTTTCAGTACCCTGCAATGAGGTTGTATAACACTTTCTTCCCTATTAAGTGTGAATATAATATCTGCTGCTCCAAAGGATGGTCTGGACTCAAAAGGGCAGACTGTGAACAGAACTGTTTGCTCCCTTTCTCAAAATTTGGTGGGTTCATGTAGGGAAAGAGATGGAGGGAACTAAGAAATATTTTCAATGTGATTTTGCAGATATAAGCCCTACAACTCGTGGACAGCTACAAATAACAAATCTACCTCACCATATTAGTACTATCTTTTGCACATTAAATGAGAAATGATCTATGACCCTGCATCCCTAAAGCTAGATACCAGCAGTGCTCCAGGAAGGAAAGGATCAGGAAAATGTATCTCCCATAGTTAACAGTAAACATTTTTTCCCCTTAGTTTGAGGCAAAACTTATTTTAACGAATGCTCCCTGGATCTTCCAATGTTCTTTCCAAAGGAGTAGGCTTTGGCTAAAATCATGATTCTAGTATGTAAAACTCTGTCCTTAGGACAGTCGCAATAGTCATATGCACAATGTTCTTGATGCTAAGTCTTATCTTTTATAGAGTTATTGGATTTTTATTTTAGCTTAACTCCGAGTAATACAATAAACCAAAGTAAAGTTTAGTTTAACTGGGGCAGTAGATGTAGAGGACTAAGGAATCACCATGTCATCAGGACAAATGATGTAGTGGTGATACATGGAGTAGTATCTAAAGGTACTAGCTGGTACGTGCTATGCATACTGACCCGTACTAAATTTATATCTGTTCTCATTTAGAAGATTTGTTACATGTTGCCTAAGATGATTGCTAATAATGTGTTTAACTCTTCAGTCTGATGCTTATTGAAGAGTAAGTAAGGAAATAAGGACAAATACCTCTGTGAGAATAAGGCTACATGGGTGTAGACTGTAATTCCAGCAGTCTTCCACAGTGTAGAATATAACAGTTCAAACCACCGTATGTTGCTCACACTTTATACCAGTGTCCTATAATGTAAAGAGAAGCTACATTTTGTTTTTCCTGTGGGAAGAAAATATTCACTTAGCAAGGGTATTCAGAGTTAGCAATAATAGATGCAAGAAGAAAACACCCAGGCAAAGATTTTTGAAGGACCTGCTAGTAGTCATATCCATACATCAACCTTGACACTCTACTTGTCGCAGTTAGAGTAATGCTTTTAAGTGTAGGCAGATTTCTTGTCTTTCTGTGGTTGCATGTCTTGGTAATTCCATTGAGGAATCCAGTAATCCCTAACACTGGGGACAGGGAACTAGATCAGATGAACTTTTGACCTGATCCAGTATGGCATACATACATCTACACTCTCTACAGACTCATGCCTTTGAAGGAATAACTTCACATCTTTTTTATGGGTGCAGATATGCTTAATACAAGTTTGTATGAAAAAAAATCTTTGAAAATTTAGAGTAGACAAAGATGTAGTTGATACAGGGAAGACTTTTTAAGAAAAGTGGGAGTAAACATCGCTAAGCTTCCTATGCATTTGTTTATTTGTAATAAAAAAAACCAAACCAAAAACCAAACCCGAACCAGAAAAAAATTGCTAAGTTGTTTAACTTTTGCCTCTGTAATGGTATCTTTGGATTAAAAAAGGAGGGCAAACCCCCCAGCTTCTGTGAAATTGTTCTAATTAGTGCCCTTTTCCATTTTTATGTATACTAATGCAAAGGAAGTAAATTGTATATCAAGGTCACGTGAAAGGGTTGACTCAGTTTGTTGTCCTTTCAAAACCTTTTTTTTTTGCTACATTTTATCAAGAATTTCTATCAGAATCCATGATCCCATTTTTCTTTCTTTCTGAGCCTTTATTTCATTTATGGATTTTCTTTTCTTATGTGATACTACCTTACCTTCTTCATTAGATATCCAGCCTTACTCTGGTTATCTGTAACATTGCTGTTAAAGTGATCCTATACTGTTCTAATCACCACGCAACTGCACTGCACTTCTTTATCAGGCTCAAGTTGCTTTGATCTTTGTACTGGGAATGGTATTTGGTGTGTTACACATGTGACTTAGAACTCAGTCCTGCAAATCACTCTGAGAAGATGGGATACTAGGAGAGGGATTCAGCTCTTCAGCCATTACTTCTCTCTATATCTGATGCAGAAATAACAGTATTCACACTGAAAGTAACAACTATGCAAAGAATTTCTCTTTGCAGTTAAATCTTCCAAATTTTAGCGCTTATGACCACTGGAAAGTGAGTTGGGTTTGACTGAGTTTTTTTTCCGTTTGCTTCTTTTGGGGTTTGTGTGTGTGTGTGTGTGTGGTTTTTGTTTTGTTTTGGGTTGGGTTTTTTTAAGTGACTAATGTCCTTAGCCTCTAAATCCTTGTAGTCTATGAAACAACTATTTGCTTCCTTCCTCCCCCAGCTCCCCAGTGGAAGAATTGCTAGTCACCAAGACAATTTACACAAGGGCTTTTTTCAATGGCTTTGATTTCCTTCAAAAAGCATATTCTTTTTAGGCTCAGTAATTCAGACCCTCAGTGTTCAAGCTGTTCTTTCCCATTCTTCCCCCACCCTTTTTTCCCCCTTGCTTCTCTCTTGATTTAAACCTGTGGACAAAGATCTCACAGGTTTCTTTGTCACCTCCTGAGTCTAATTATGGGAGTGAAGGTATTTCTTTTCATCTGCCAGGTAGACAGCTATTTTTCAAAATTTCCTCTAGATGTCAATGATAACCCTTTCCTTTACTGAAGTGAAAATCAAAGCCTGTTATGCAACTAGCTAGCCTGGTCTTTTATTATGTGAACTATCCACTTATCACTATTTATTCAAAATTTTTCTATTGCACAATGTGACATGCAATGTGATAATGCAGAGAGGTTCATCCTTTTACCTAAAGAACCTTGCAAAATGTTTACCCTGATTCCTTTGTGGTAAATGATAAATGATAAATGATAAATGTCAAATAAGATGACATGGAAAAACAGAGTAACCAATTTTCTTTTAAAGACACATCTCAGATTTCTCTGCTATACATCTTAACACTCTATGTGGTTTTAATTATGCTTGGTGATGCAGCATTCTGTAGTCCATGGATGCTATAATCTACATTTCTACAGTTGTGCTGGCTCACTGGGCGAACACGACCAATTTAAGAAAAAGAAAACAAATTTAAACAAACAAACAAATAAAAAAAGATTTTGAACAAATCTTTCCAGTGAAACATTTTGTAGCACTTTTACTTTATGGTTAATGTCAAGTTCAGGAGTGATTATATTAGCATAACCTAGATGAAACTCAGAAAATATCTCCAGATTATAAGCATAAATGGCTTCTAGCACAGCTCTTCAGTTAATGTAATTTAGGTATTGCTTAGTTCACTTATTCAAACTGAAGGGAGAATTTGAAAATATTTTCCTGAAGCTTTTTAGATTTCCACACCATTTTCTATATTTTGTCTCTCTTCTTGGTGGCCTGCCTAATGTAGGTTGATTTATTAATTTGGTGTGTAAAAGCTGAGCAAAAAAGTTTTTATTGTACATCTCCAGTAGCTTATCCTTAAAGTCTCACAGAAGGACATTTATGCCTCTATGGTACCACATAAAACCAAACCCTATTACAGAGTCTCTGATTTCTCATCTTTAAGAACAAACCTGTCAAAAGGCTCATCCAAGAATGTACTTCTATTTATTACATAAATATGTATCTGTGTATGTGATCATATGTGCATGCATACAAGTCTTCATATTTGTCTTCTGTGTGGTAATGAAAGAAGAGGATGCAGAACCCTACTGTACTGACAAAAGGCTGTTGAAATGTTACTGTATGACCTCTACATGGTTGGTGTCAGGCAAAACAGATGCACTTGGCATAGACAGATCACAGACTGTGCCTGTCTCTGCATGGCAAAGATAGCTAGAAAGTTACTTAATCTACAATTCTCGACACCAGTTTGTAGATCAGTGACCTAAAAGATTGCAGTACTGAGAGGACTGTTATGGTCTGTTGTGCACTAAATCTAGCTGAAAAATTCATGACATTCTCAATTACATAAATAAGTGTGTTCTTACATTAAGTGGCTTTTAACAAGATGAAGCCATTCTTAAGTTTTTCAAAATGGAAAAATCAATTCTTCTAGGATAAGACAATAATCTGAAAAGTGATGAACTATTTTAGCATTGTATGAGCTGAAGAACTTTCTTGCAATGAGCCATTTTTATTTCCTGTTGCCTTGAAAAGAGGTTTCTTTTTATTTTAAGTATTTTAACCTTTTACATTATCAAATGACATTTTAATAAACAACATTTTCTAAGTTGACATGATTTTCAGTTGATAATCTGCAAGGGCTTTACAATTTTAATTTGGTTTCTAAGTTGTGCTTGTGGTCTCAAGAAACATTTTGTGGACTTGGCAGTATTAGGTTTATGCTTGGACTCGATGATCTTAAGGGTCTTTTCCAACCTAAATGATTCTAGGATTCTAATGAATCTATTTCTTTAATTAATAAATCAAATATTTCCCTAGTTGGAAAATGTTTTTATTTTCCTAGGATTTTTTTTTAACTGAAAAATCAAGATCCCCAAACCTTTTTTAAAGTTGATTATGAAACATAAAAAACAATGAAGCAAAAAAATTGGGAATATTGGCTTGTTGCTTTGCGTATATGAAATGTAGATAGTGCAGATCTCCATTTTCTGCAGCTGAAGTGTCAGAGGGCAAGCAGCAGTCTTACCAAGTTTAATTTTGAAAGAGATTTCACAGCACTACAATGCTCATAAAATAAATGTACTATAGAGCATGAAAAGTTCATGATCAGCAGTAGCTGGGTTCCCCAAATGGACTAATTTTTCCATGACATGATACCTCGTGCTGAACAAAGACTGCAGAGAGATTGACTTACGTATATGTGGAAACTGAATACTGTTTGATCAGTTAACAGAAGTTAACTTTTTCTGTTTCTGAGGACCTTCTATGAGGAATGACGATCCATTATAATAAAAAGGTTTTCTGATGTATCTGAAGTCAAGTTCAATCATTTTGGTATTGTAGTGTCTGTGAAAGGGTAGTCTTTTCCATTTGCAGGCACACACAGCAAGTACATGCAGAGATAAGTAAAAGAGACTATCCTTTCTAAATATGTGCTTGTAAAGGAAAATAAAAGAAAACTGCATGGGAGGCAGGCCTAAGCATTCAAAGAAAAAATCCTCTGTACTACAATGAGCTGGGATTTCACAAGATACCAGTGCAAGAGAATTTGTTGTAATACAGTATGTACCTGATTACCAAATTGCAGTCATATATTTTCCATCATGAAGCAAAGGAGCCACTTGCTGAGAGGTTTCAAAGAAATATAAATGGTCGTAGGAGAACCTGTGGGCTTTAATTCTTGCCCTGTATCGTTGAAATATCTGAGCACAAGATAGTGTGTTCTTACAGTGTTGGCCAGATGCACCAGCTCAAGTCCTGAACTTCAACAACCATGTCAGCACAGTCCTGTCAAACCTGATCTCAGTAGTCCTGGCCTAGTTCTTCACAGACACTCACATCGACCCAGCTCATTTTGCATTTGCACCAAAGCTGCTGCCAGGCAGACTGCCTTGCATATCTGTGTCATGCTTCTAAACATTTCTGGTTTCATTTGTAGAGAGATGGTAGTGTATAGTGGTGTGTAAGATTAAAATTGCTAGTCACATATGGAAAATATTTTATTTAAGCTTAAAATTATTTGTATCTACAGTGCTAATGGAAAATAATTCATTTATACATTTGGGGCAAGCTTCTGAGTCTAGACTTGTTCACAGAGACTGGCTGAGTATCTCTGCACATGCAGAGTTAGCACACCCTAGGGTGCAACATAACATTTGCCTTCTCTGTTTTCCACTCTTTTGTGGCTGAGGTGCAGCTATTGCAGCAGCCTCAGTGAAAAAAGGTTGAAAAAATGCAATTTCATTCTGTACTCTTCTGGGAGGAAAGCTGTGCTTTCCAGTCCCTTCCACACTCTGAGCAATGAAGGATGATATTGACAAACAGGAACTATGCTTGAGATTGAAAGTACTATCCAGAAGGCAGAAATAGCTTCACATAGGCAGAAAAATAGTAAGTCTCCTAGCACTAAAGGAAACATTGATCATAAGTGACTTCTATTGATTCCCTTCTGATGCCAAGAAGTCCACAAGCTCACAGAGTTGAAATAAATATGTACTTCACTGCAAGCGATTCTTTCTTCACGTGGCTTAAATGGTGATTTGCATTCAGGTAAGCTTTGAATGTTTCTGACATTGCTACTCCTCTGCTCAGTGCCTGTGCATTGCAGATCTTTCTGCACTCTGTCTCGATGACTTCAGCCTTTTCTTGGCTTCCTTGATATTCAGGACCCTAGCATATCTGAACTGCAAAGGAAGGTGGGGAATAACCCACTGAGTTCGCAGATAAAATTAGCTTGAATGGTCACAACTTACATGATGTCTTATGTCTTTCTGTGTCTTCAGTTACTTGGACCTAGTGAAAGGTGACGTAACCAGGCGCCAAGGGAAATAAGGATGGGAGAATTCCTCAGTCTGATCTTTCATAAAGACAGGTGGTACACAGCTTACAGTCAGTAAAAGGGAAGAGATTAAAGGTTTAGTCAAGTAATTTCTGGTTTTGCTGTGGAATCTGGCAGCAGATGTCAGGCCCACCTTTGTCTTGTTGAAGATTAACAGCCCTCCACCTACCTACACGAGGGAAAGTTCTTTCCTGCAGTTAGTGTTCAAATCTTTGTGACTCATCTGAGGTCACTGTGATGAAGATGTAAAGAAGTGCAGAATCAGAACAGGATCCCACTGTGAATTAGCGTGCAGTATGTGAAGAAAGATCTTGCTCTACCCTCCTAGGAATAATGGAGTAGTGGCAATGTGTCTGTGTCTATGATATTCCCTTATGAGTTATTCCTATGGGCACTAAGAATCGTTCAACACTGTTATTTCAAGGTAGAGTCATACTTATTTATCTGTGACTACAGGAATGAGCCTGAGCAAAAAGAAGCATTTTCATTACATGTCCACCCCCAAGAAGTTTTCCAACCTCCCTCAGTTCTTAAAAATAAAACAGAACTTTGCTGGGTCTCAAAAGACCATTGCAGAAACAAGAAAGTGTCGTCTGGGAACATGGGAACAGACCCCTTCCGTAAGGGAAAATAGAGGAGTGACACTGTGTGACGAAAAGTACTAGGATAAGGTTTTATCTCTGTTGTTAACCTGAATAACTAATACAATCAAACTTTCAAGAAGTAGCTGTGCTTCTCCGAAAAACGGAGCACCACACATACACATGAAAAACAGGTAGTTAGGCTTTGTTCTTTTTTTGTGTAAAAATAAGTAATGCCTTTGAAGACATACAAATTTACCCCCGTTGACTATGTGTCCTCATGTGAACTGACTCTATTTGGCACACCATGGGTATGTGTAAATTGAAAGACCTGGGAGCACTTTCCTGTTGTCAGAATGTATACACATGCCTGCTGTTTCTGGCTTGTCCATCAGGATCAGACTTGTGTGTGTACACATACTCTTTCCTTCAGGTGAAAGGGAGGCAGGGAGCATGGGTCAGGACAAAAGATTCAATTTTTTTCATGTTCAGAAGGGTGTCTAGTCTGAATTAAAAAGAATCCAGTATCCTGGATATCAGAGTGGAACGCACCTTGTTATAACTGGTATGATCTCCACCTGCACTTTGTTTGGAGCTTAGAAGTTATCTGAAAATTTATTTTGCACAAATAAATCTACAAAGTAATAGGATAGTGAAGCACACCCTCGCCCCACCCCACCCCCAAAAAAAATAAAACAAACCAAAAACCAACAACCCCTAAAGCCCATCTGTGTCTTTTGCAGAGATTGGTTGATTAAGCAAATACGAAAAGTTAACCTTAACCTGAGACAGAAGTCATAATAGATAGGCAAGTATCTTCAAGTTAAAACTCTGTATTCTTGACTGAAGATGTCCTAGCCAGCATATGGCTCAATGGCTACACAACATCATCATCCTATAAAGTCAGTAAGCCATTCAGCTAGAAACGCTCTCACAGCAGGGGAAACAGCAAGGGTATGTTATTTTAGAACAACTGGCACAGCACTGCCTTCAGCAGTAGGGAGAGCACAGGCTTTGGGAGAGCACAGGCTTTGCTGCTCTAGGTCACTCCTCCCAATGTGTCACAACAGATGTCTTCTTACTCAGCAGTTTAAAAAAATGGTAAGAGGACAATTGTAAGAATTGCCTTCTCTAGCTTTGGAAGCAAACCAGTTTTAGAAAAGGGAGCCTAAAGTCTTGCAAGAAGGCAAAACAGCTGCCACATTGAAGAACTAACAACAAATCAAGTCAAATGTGCTCTGTATCCTGACTGGTATTAATATGAGTGCTGAGAAAACACATGTGCAACAGCCATGGAACTAAATTTTGCTAATTCATTCAGCAGAAATGTTGTATTATTTGTCAGGGTGGGGGATTTGGGGCTGGTAGCATGACAAAGAGGCTGATGGTAGACAGATGTGTTGACAGAAGGGCTCTGTATCAGCCTTTTTGAAATGCTATTTCTGCATTTTGGAGGGCAGAATCCTCAAACAGCTTCAACGTTTAGGGATAATTTACAGAGAAATGAAGCTTAGATAATCAAGCCAGAGAACAGAGCTAATACAGAGAATGTTAGAAGTCATACAGTATAGTTAAGGAAATAAAAGTTTCAGATCCCTTCAAAGACAAAACAGGTACTAGCTTTCAGTCAGAAACTTACTTCTCAACTGGGTGCTCCAAATAGGTTTAAATAGACCACTCTGTGTGGGTAAACTGCTGACTAAGACATATAGGTAAATTAAAAATGTTCATTATTTGTGAAGGCAGAATTACAAATACATCATTAAATCCATTATAATTAATACAATGAAATATTTGGGCCAGAAAAGCTGCTGATGCTTTTTACCTTTCTACTTATTCCAAATACTGCAGATATATTCACTTCAATCAGTACAGAAGGTGTTTTGACTTTGTAGACATTAGTTTAGTTTTCTAATCAGTGCAACTAATGACAGATTTTGGTATGACTCGATGAAGGAAAAAAAACAATTTTGAAAAAATTCCTTATATTGTTTTAGTCTGTTCCAGTTAGTTTTTCAGAAGCATTTTGGGGGCCACCACAACTAATGAGCTCTTTTTTGAAACTTTATAAGGTTCTACCATAACAGAGAATGAATTGGATTCTTTTACTTCTTGTGATCTTCATTAACTACGTTCAATAAATTTTAGTTGCAAGTGGAGTAAGTAGAATCTCTGCAAAGCTTTTCTTGTATGCATATGCACAAAAGCAAATAAAGAGATGGGCTGATCGGCAGACCCTGTTGAAGCTGTTTTTACAGTCTGTGTGCAGCTGAAGCAGTGTGGAGGAGGCTGAGTTCAGAGGAAAGAGTTGTAAAGATATAGCTTCACAGGTGGAATTGTGTTTAAAGTAAAAAGAAATCTAAGTGCATCTAATCTGAACACCTGAGGGCATGAGAAAAGCCCTGGAATTTCATAGAGTTATTTCTTAAGTCAATACTTTATTAAGAAGAATAGGTTAGAGCCTCGTTAAAGGCTTGTTCACATGAGCAGGTATATGTATAATAAATCCAGTGAAGTTCTTTGAGCATTGAATTATTTGGGGGAAGAAATTTTGGAACTCTTTTTCCACGAATGCACTGCACCCTGCTGAGAGCTGCTCCTCACTCACATAGAAGCTGCTGTTGATGCACGCTGAAGAGATGCTAGTTCTATTTTGGTGTCTGGCTCTTTGCCATTCACAAAATATTGTGGTCGTGGGAAACCATTTTGAGCTTTTACTAACATTATGGAAACCAATTCACATAGTTTTACCTTATTACTTAAATATAGATGATGTCTTTTCTATTTCACCAATGGAAATTTTAAAAGCAGGAGCAAAATGATTAACCAGCAGTAGATGACAAAATGAAGAAGTGCACAAAGATAACTGTTTTGTGGATGGTTTCAATGCATCTTTTCCTTTTCACATTTGTTGCCTAGAAACCATAATGTCAAGTGCATTATTATTACTTATATAAATAAATCTGCTGGGACTGGTTCTTCAGCATCTTCTTCATACTTGTCATGCTAGAAGCATCCTGAAAATCATGAAATGGTTCATATAATGTGATGTGACATCTACATAAAACAGAACAGCTGTAATGCCTGTTCCTGAACAGATTGGCTGAGGGTGGTTACCTTGTACTGGGTCTGGCTGCAATGGAGTTAACTTTCTCCATAGTAGCCTGGAAGATATTATGTTCTGGATTTGGATATCAAACAGTGCTGATAGTACAACAGTGTTTTGGTTAGTGGTGAGCGATGCTTGCATAGCATCAAGGCTTTCTCTTCTTCCCACTCTACCCCCCTGCCCCAGCAAGTAGGGTGGAGGTGGGCAAGAGACTGGGAGATGACACAGTTGGGATAGTTGACCCAAATTGGCCAAAGGGATATTTTATGTCATACGACATCGAGATCAGCAATAAAAACTGGGGTAGACAAAGAAGAGTGGGAAAGGGTTGGGTTTGAAGGTGGTGGCTGATCAAACACTGGTTGAGCTTTGGCCTGTGGCAGGTAGTGACCAATTTTGTTTACTTTACTTTTTTTCTCACTTTTGTTGTTGGTTTTTATTTTTCTGTCTTCCTTTCACCTATTAAACTGACTTTATCTCAACCCATGAGTTTTCTTGCTTTTACTTTTCCTATTTTCTCCCCCCATCCTGCTGGAGATGAGAGTGACGGAGCAGGTGTGTGGGCAGCTGCTGGCTGTTTCTGCACAACAAGCTGTTAATTTCAGCAGTTAGAAGAGGCCTAGATAAAAAGTAAAATTACTGAACAGAAAATTCATTCTGTTTTACCTCAAACCAGGACATAGACCCACTACATATGCATAACATGAAAAAAAAATTGCTGGTGGTTTGTGTGTGTACCAGAGAAAGGAAGGAGAAATGGAATCCTATCTTTCTGATGCAAAACAAGGAAACAAGATTTCTAGTTCTGGAGGCAGCGAAAGGTAGAAAAGGTGGTGAAAAGCACATTCTGTCTTTTGTTTGCATGAAAAATATGTGTCCAGTGCATTGCTGATCACTTTGATCCCTATATCTCTTGAAAGTCTCTTTTGTATTATTGATTTTTTTTTCCCTAGCATATTATTAGAATTTTCTTGAAATTTAGCAAGGCCAAACAGTTGTAAGCCTAAAATAGACAAAGTATGAATGTGTTCACCTTACTGTAACTTTCTTTCTTCCAGTTAATTCATATTATTAATAGATGTTATATTTTCTTTTTTTTTTTTTTTTTTTTTTTTTTAAAAAAAAATAACTACTGGGGGGATGCACATTGCTATATACATTTTGATAAAAACCTGTTGTGGTTTAACCCCAGCTGGCGACTAAGCACCATGTAGCTTCTCTCTCACTCTTCCCGTTTAGGATGGGGAAGAGAATCAGAAGGGTAAAAGTGAGAAAAGTTGTGGGTTGAGATACAAGACAGTTTAATAAGTAAAGCAAAAGCTGCTACACAGGCAAGCAAAGCAAAACAAAACCAGGAATTTATTCAATACTTCCCATGGGGCAGGTGTTCAGCTACCTCCAGGAAAGCAGGGCCCCATCATGAGTAACGCTCATTCCGAATGTCTCCTCCCCTTCCTTCTTCCCCCAGTGTTATGTGCTGAGCATGATGTCATACGGTATGGCATATCTCTTTGGTCAGCTGGGGTCAGCTGTCCCAGCCGTGTCTCCTCACAGCTTTTGTGCACCCCCAGCCTACTTGCTGCTGTGGTGGAGTGAGGAGCAGGAAAGACCTTGACTCTGTGTGAGCACTGCTCAGCAATAGCAAAACCATCCCTGGATTATCAGCGCTGTTTCCAGCATGAACCCAAAACATAGCCCCATACTAGCCACTATGAAGAAAATTAATACCACAACCAAAACCAACACAAACCCACATAGCCTTAATTTAAAATGCTTAATATAAGTTACTTCATTAAATCCTGTGCCTTTGAGCACAATGGTCACAATGCTTTCATTGTCAAAGAGGAATAATTCATGGAGCATTTAAAAGATTCAAAAGCAGGGAAGTAACCTGGAGTTAAGTTCCTGGGAGTCAGACTATCCCATGCTTAGTCTCCTTAAATTGTTTCCTAAGTCCAGTATTAAAACACTACTCAGTATGGAAAAAGTATTAGAGCATCTATCATCTGGCCATACAATTATTTTTTTGTAAAATTGTAATCATAGTACTTGTTCTACTTCAAAACACAGCAAACACTGAACACTGGATTTTAAAGAATAATTTGTTTTATTTCTCACTTGATCTAAACTAGAATTATATTATGCCCTAGGCTACTATAACATTGAAATATAGTTTCCCTCCTCCCTTTCCCTCCCCTCCACCCTCAAACTCTCTTATTGCACAGCTTGTTAAAGAATATATTGACAAAGAGCAAACTTTACTTTTCCCAGGTCCTCCTAGGCAAATTCATGTCTGTGCAGTCCTTGAAGAGGGACAGTATTTGGTGGTACATGATGTTACACCATCCTGCTTTAGGGGAAAAATGGCTGCTTTCAGGATGCCTGCAGGGTCTCAGCACGAGATGCTGCCTCATGCCGAGGCAAGATACAGACGCTCAGCTGTCCCTGCTGGGTTTCTCGAAGCACGGCAAAGCAGGCTGCTCCTTGTAAATGCAGAAGACCCCTGGCAGACACAAGCTCAACAGAAACCAGGAGACCCTGCCTTTTCCAGCAGAAATAGCACAGTCTTGATGCCGCACCTCTTTCCCATTATCAGATGTGAAATCAGGCTTTGCCCACACTCCTTTTCCCCCACTGTGCTATGCATGCACTTCTTTTCCCCTTTCCTTCATCCCACCACACACTTTTCATTGTGCAATGAATAAATAACATTTGCAAGATTGATAGCAGACTAATTAGTTGTAAATGTTAGAGCTTGATTCTGAAAACGTATCGCTTTCAGCTTAGTTGCTAAATCTTCTTTCACAAACAAAAATGTTACATAATGAGATTATTAAGTTTATATTTATCTGGTTCTAGTTACCATCTTTTCTGGCAGACAAAAAAGTAGAGATTTGGTTTGTCATAACCATCAATGAGAAATTCTTTTATTTTAATTAATCCTGTTGCATCTTGTCTGCATCTACATATTTATTCTCTGGGATATGTGAACTGAACTTCAATGATAGTTCTCCAAAATAGATTTTAAAATTTGACTGAATATTGTGTTTTCCTGAGAAACAGAAATATCAAAATATATACCTGTAGCAATACACTGGTGTACCAGCATTACTTATATCGATCTTCACTTGAAGAATATTAAGACTCGTGTGAGAAGAAAGACATAAGAAATGGTATGCAGTAACCAAGCTGTTTTGCATTCTGTTTCATTGCACATCTATTAGCGTATTTTATAAACATGAAAACCAAGAGACATAGATTTACCAAAATGCAAAGTACAGCATAAAACTGTATATTTATCAAAGTGTACAGTAAGCTGAAAACACCATTACCTCATCAGGGAATTATTCATTAGAAAATCACATTTGTGCTGGATTTCACATAATCAGATAATGCCTACTGGCTTGCTGCTTCTAAGAGCCCCTCAAATTCATCTAGACAAAAGCATTATGGTCTCCAATGATATTTCACAATACATCTCTTCTTTGAGTGTGATTTGAAATTAGTGAAGACAATTAAATAACATAATCACTTACAGTAATGTGATGTGAATTAAGACCTTGACAAGGTAGAAAATGTAATGATGTTAGATATGTCAAGAGATGAGAGTAAAACACAACACAAGCTTTCAGAAATTAAAAAAAATAAGATCACCCACTATGATCACAATTTGTAATGCAAATATGCCTACCTCTTGTCAAAAAACCCCACACCTAAACCGCTAGTACCTTACAACTATTCTATTCCAAGTTACTTAACTCATATTCACAAAATTATCCTATTTATATTATGGACATGGGTATTTCCACTGATCCCAATGGGATACTCTCCTAAGCATGATAAATCACACAGCTGTACTTACTCATTACCATTTTTAATTAACCAGATTTTCATAGTTTATTTCTGATAAATGCATTAAATTAATGAGATTTAAAAATTCTGAAGGATGTACACAATCTTAAATTAGACATTAATGGCAATTAAAGATTATATGTTAGAATGGGCAAAATTCATACAAACATTTCTAACAAAGGATATGAAACTCAAGTAGTAACAAATTAAACTGTTAAATCAAATTAGTATTATCTCACAGTGAAACATTTTATCTATACTAATCTCCTCTTCTCTGGAAGGCAATTTTATTATCAGCACAGAACATTAACTCTTAATAAAAAACTTATCAATCTGCTGATCAGGATTCATTTTGATCAAAATATGGATTAATATATGGTAAAGTCACAGGTATTTCTAAAATAAGAAATTTTGACAGATTCATTACTGAAATAGAAAGTCTAAGTTTCCATCTAGGTCATGATAACTTTTAACAAAACAGTTTTTTTGAAAAGGAGAGTCAGTATGAAGCCCTGCTCTGCAAAAGATAATGACATTGGTTGAATTCAGGTTTTCAGCCATGTTATAAAAGCAATATGACAAGAGTCATAGACAACTGCATTGTGTGTTTTCTCCTATATTTGTCATATCATTATCTTTTCCCCACTCCTGGACTTTCTTCCTCAGTTTTAATGTGAATTGCACCTACTTTCCCTTCTTCTCCTCATATAAAAAGAGGGGAAAGATCCACTAATTCTTCTATTGTTTTTTCCTTAGTTCTTAATAATGACTCACCTGGACAAACAAACAAGTCTTTGGGAGAAAAATCAGATCAGTCAAGGTACTAAGGAACTAGAACAAGCAAGATATCAGGGACAGAGTAAGCCACAAGAATGTTTCTTTTTTGGCTTCTCCTCCACTTGTCACAAGTAAAAGTTGGCTATGAAGTCTCTTAAAAACTTGAGTTCTTCCACTGTAACTTTGCATTGTTCAGGCCTTGCATGGTATGTGTGTTGAAGAGAAAGACACTACCTGGCTGATGAGCTTTGTCATGCAAAGCTCACTTGGATGTCCCACTTACTAAGTGCAACATCTCTGGGCAAAAAAAGAGTTTGGGAAATGCTGCTGCAGAAGACAGAGTTAGGAAAGCTGAAGAAATTGTTCAAAATAAATATGATGCATTTCGGAAAGGGAAATATGCAAAATATTATGCTTGACTTAGTTAGACTGAAGGATGGAGTGACTAGGCAGCAGTTCTGCTGAAAAATGTGTCAAATACTGTGGATGTAAGCCACCATGGGAGTCTGTGAAAGTATCCTTCTCCTTGGTGATGTCTTAGCAGCAGTATTATGTCCAGTTTTGTCTTATTTCTTACATGCTTCTTTATGTAAGAAATATGAGGAACAGTGTGGGAGACAGAATTAGTAAATTTACTTGTGAGAAAAAGTGAAAGCTCTGTTTTTTAAAATTAAGATCAGTAAAGACTTAGATATTCTACATAAAAGAATTGGAGAACAATCTGTTATCTGGGTTCACTAGGAATGAGAGGAGAAAATGCAATGCAGAGCAGAAGATATTAATATTTTTACTGTAAAGTACTAACATAGATTGCTTAGAAGGGTTTTCAGTTTTAGAGGGTTATTTAAGAACAGTTACACAAACAGCTGTTAGAAATGGATTAGGCATAGTTTGCCCTGCCTGGGGATAGGTGCAAGGATTAGATCAAGTCTTGCCATCGCTACCAGCTCTGTTTTTTATGATCTCTAAGAAGAGAAGCCTAAGGCCAAATGAATTAATGAAGAACCTAAATGTAGTTCAGATGCTGGGGGTTTTTTTCTGCAGTCTGGAACTTTAAATACCTAGACGTTTTGGAAAAAAAATCCTCTAAGTTCTTTAAGAATACCTGAAGAGAAATAGTAGAAGCAACCATTAATATAGCTGTACTTAGGAGATGCAGTAACTGTGCAAGAAAGAAATAAGGAAAGCCCACCCTTAGGAAGCTCAGTTTTCAGTGAAATGGAAACTGCCAGTCTCTAGGTGCCCTTCTGCAAGAGGAGTCTGAGGCTCTTACGGAGATAATCAACTGAAGATAAGAATGTAGCTCACA
The DNA here is from genome assembly GCA_013398295.1 of Chionis minor. Classification (NCBI taxonomy): domain Eukaryota; kingdom Metazoa; phylum Chordata; class Aves; order Charadriiformes; family Chionidae; genus Chionis; species Chionis minor. Next base: position 160,568 of record VZSF01002826.1, read on the forward strand.
TATGTGAAAGCGTATTAGCCTCCAGTATGGACATGGTCATTCATTAGTAAAATTAATCTAAATTGGGTTTAGCTAATTTCTGAGGGAGAAAAGAAAAGCATATTAACATCCAGCCTTAGCTGATTTGTCATAGTGTTTCTGAGTCTTTCTGCTTAAGAAGTCTTGCATATAAAAACAATGCTCAGCTGAGAAAAGAAAAAGGCTGCAGGCTACTCTGCCTGAGATAGTAAAGAAAGACTGCTGTGAGGTATCTGCATTTGTTGGTTTCCGTGTAGGATGATTTGGGAAGAAAGGGGCAGAAGAGACGGAAGAGACAGAGAAATTCCTTATTCAGGATTTTTCTCACAAGACAAATATGATAACAATATTAACTAATTCTTGATAAGTTGCATGAATTTAATTTCGAAATGCAAAAAGTTGGGTTTTTTTAAAATTTTAATTGTGTACCTCTCCTTTTATTTTTTCCTTCTCAACACTTCAGTACAATAGGATTGATGTTTGGGCTTTTCAATATCTTTTTTGTCTCTCTTCTTTTAAAATTTTGTACATAATATATAATTCAAAAGACTTCATTGTTCAGTTTCAGTGCAGTTCTGAAACTGACCTGTTTAGGGTCTTTCCCCTGGTATCTCTTTCATTTAGTGATATCAGTTACAATAAAGAAGGGGATAATAAGAAAAGTAATCAAATTTTCACAGATCTGCATGTTTCGTAGTGGAAGTTCAAAAAATCCAGAAAATTTTAGGACAAGAGGAAATGGCCTGAAGTCACACCAGGGGTGGTTTAGATTGGATATCAGGAAAAATTTCTTCACAGAAAGGGTTATCACACATTGGTACAGGCTTCCCAGGGAAGTGATGGAATCACAGTTCCTGGAGGTATTTAAAAGACAGATAGATGTGATGTTAGGGACGTGGTTTAGTCGTGGTTTTGGCAGTGTTAGGTTGATGGTTGGACTTGATGATCTTAAAGGTCTGTTCCAACCTAGGTGATTCTATGATTCTATGAAACTTAAAATCCAAACTGACAATGAAATAAAAACCCCTTTTTTCCCCCATTAGTTCTGTAGGGAATATGTGATTTTTTTTTTTTTTTGAAAAAAAGCATTTTTTGAAAATTCATCCTTGCAGAACATGCCACCATATTTCTAGCCATACATAAAGCTCTAAACGTTCAGTAAGAATATATCTGGCTGCAAACACAAGAAATGTTCTCTCTCAGCTGTCATTTTCTATAACACTTATTTACAGATTTCAAGAGTGTGTAACTCTATGCGTAAGCAAACCGTGCTGAAAATTATCCAATGAAAGGCAAAGACACAGAACAGAGTCCCAACTTTGACTTTGCAACCATCACTGAGGAAAAGGCAACACAGATCTGCAAAGACCCCGTAGCAAACCAGGTGTCCATCCAAGAGTCAGATTAGCCATCTGTTTCCTCAACCACTCTCCTCTTTATTGGCTGAGGGAAAGGAAGCTGTGCCAGTCTTTCCTGTGCTGGGCTTAGTGTCAACAGAGATGTCTCAGCAGGACGGGATGGATCAGAACAATGTTAAATGCATTCTTTGTCCACCAATCCCCATGTGTACTAAAAGGGATGGAATTTCTAATAAAGATTCGGTATAGCACAAAAAAAAAAGCTCCAGTAGGCACTGAAGTGGTCCCCTCCAACCATTCCTGCAACAGGGTTTGACAGTTCCTTTAGCAGACTTTGTAGGCACTCTTCCATGTCCCTGATTTTGATGTCTGCTTTTCAGCAAAGTTTTGGTGGTTGTTTTTCTGCCATTCTTGGTTTCTTGTGCATATGTTGTGCATTAATGTTTGTGTAGTTGCTTTCATTTAATTGATTTTGCTGTGGAACAAAGCCTGTGTTTGCATTTCTGGAGACATCCACATGCACACGTAAAAATCAAAACCCATAGAAATATGAAATTGCATTTAAATACAGAAATTTAAATAAGGAAAAAGCAATCACTTTCTAGGGAAAATGTCTACCTACACAATGAGATCAGCTTTTCAAGGAGAAACAGTAGAATTTTTTTTCTGTTAATCACAAATGATTGAGAATGAGTATTTTATAGGTTCATTCCTGAGAGAGACAAAGGCAAAATATGTATGCAATCAGCTCCTAATTCTCCAGACTGCTGTGGCAAACATTATTGATGCAGGAAGATTTGGCTCACATTTCTGCAATGCTGGAGAAATGTTGGCATACATACTAATACTTATTTCCATTGCTAAAGATGATAGCATAGGGTAGAAATTATGCGTTTTATGTTTTATTCTTTATTGTAATGACAAAGAAACATAGAAAAGTGCAAAAAGATTTAAAAAATAATTGTATCAAAAATTGTCATGGTTGTTTTTCATATAAATTAAAACCTTATTCAGACCACAGTCTCTGTCAAAGCTCTATGTAGTGGCTGACTATTGGTATGTTCATTATTTTGAGGATTAATGTTTTGTCCAGAGTATTTCAACCAGCACTGTTAAAATTATGAGCTCTCTATTAAAAGATGACATTAGAAGATATGCATGAAAACCAGCAACACATTCTGAATACTTTGTAAGTGATTAAAATCAAATACATTCTTAAAATATTCCCATGTGGTAGCTTAAAATACTCTTGTAGTAGCTTAAAATATTCTTCTGAGGGAAGAAGAAAGCTAAAATATGCTCCCAAAAAAGAAGAAACATGAATTATTGGTACAAAAGGGGCATCACTTAAATTGCAAATATTGTATAATCTCTTCAGAGCAGAAGCATTTATGGTAGACTTGGCTACTACTAGCCATAATGGATCTTGGATAAAAGTTCCTTCTGAGTGCTTTTGTGACATAAATTTTAAATAAATTTTAACACTATAGCTTTAGAGACTAAAAAAGTAATTTTCCAAGTCAAAGTTTTAATTCTAGAAGTCCTTAGTAGGTAGGATGATTCATTCAAAAATAAAAAAAATAGAAAATCAGAATATTCAAATAAGTTATACTGATTTATATTATATGCATGTCAAGTCCCTTCCAGACATAAACAAAATGAATTTTGCACAGAAAGCAAACTATTTTTTCCTTGTGCTTTCATTTGCATTTCATTTAATCTTGAATGACTATGTGTTAGCTCATTCAGAATTCCATGTTTTACTGAGCTTGATTATAGACCACCCAAGAGACCTGAGATGGATTCACAGCCAGCCCTCAGCTTGTTGATGTGGGAGACAGCTGCGTTGTTTCCTCTTCCTCTTCTCTACCCTGGTCTGATTCTCTTCTTGACTGCAGCTTCTTCTTCTACCTCCACCTTCCCTCCTTGGTTCCCACTTCCTGTTCTTGGGCACATTAAACATATTTGTTTTGAAGAAAGGTAGACAGGGATAAAACAGAGCCTGAAGACAGCTAGTTAATTAGAAGCTCCTCTGTTTGCTGTAAGTAAGTGAATTCAGCTATGACCATTCTTTTTTACCTTGAAGGCTGTATTGCTAATTGGGGAACAGAGTATAAAAATAAATAGTGTGTTATACTTAAATGTGTAGATAAAATATCAACATTGTTTTGTAACCAGGCATTTTTATAATCCACCTGGAAGGTTAAGCTAGAATAATAATTTAGCTATGGTCACAGGGTTATAATTATTGAGACAGATTTGATGTGAGTGTAAATTAGTTATTTTTCCATTCATAGAACACGCTTATGTGTTGACGAAGTATGGGTAACAATGATTGGAGACTGAGTATATGTACAAGGTAGACAAAATAAGGCATAGAAGGCTATTTAAGGATTTTTTGTGCATGTGTGTACCATTTTCTGTGGCATTTATTTATTGTATTGGCTAAAATGTTAAGTTAAAAACACAAAAAAATGCTTCATAACAAAGTAAAGCAATTATGACTCATCACTGTTTTCTTCATCGATAAAAGTTCTTTTGAGTTTAACAAATAATGATGACTTAAAACTCATGATTTTTTTTTTCCTGGATTAACTGTGACACTCTATAAAAGCATTGTACAGTGACTAATCAGAGAAAAAACAACAAACAAACCAAAATAAATCCAAAATAATATACGTTTGTAATTTATCCAAGCTGAATTAATATGACCCACAGCCCAACTTCTGGCTCTATTTTTCACTGTAGGATTATGTTCATGTCGACCAAATGCAGAGAGAGGCAATAATAGGAGGACAAGAAAGTTGGGATCACTGCATCCAGATCTGATGCTTAGCTTAATAATCAATGCGTTGTAGGATCAAGTTGCAAGAAAAGTCCTCCTCTACTTTTTCCAGTTCTATAATGGAAAGTGACTGATTGCTGTGTGGAAATAAGGCGTGCGCGGATTGACTGTAGGTATTGTAATCGCAAGGACCATGATCAGTGCTGATAGTTACACCAGAGAGTTCATTACAAGATTCTAACCAACGCATCATGGCCATAGCCAACCTAAATTTACTTTGCTGTAACTGCCAAAATATAGGCAAACAAATTAAAGTAAACTTTAGGCAAAGATTAATTTCAGCAAGAGAAATGCATGCATAATAAAGTTGTAAACTGACAATCATGTATTCTAACGCAAAATCTTATAACAGATTTCACTGTTTTCACCAACTTTAATGATAATCACCTAGACACACTCATCTAGTCTTACTGTATTTCTTGTTCTGGTTTTGAAAAGGTGAAGAATTAGCCTAACAATTAATGTAGCCATGTTTATTATAGTGGAATTATTAATGTGATTTAAGTTATTCACCTTTTTAAGTATTTGAAAATCTGGAACTTACTTCTGCAAGAAAGGTGTCTTCATGCTGGAAAGGAGACTGTACAGCCGTTTTTTTCAAAGTCCACCAAGTACAAAGTTGAGCCAATGGTACTGTTATGAAGACACTTCTGTTAATCTTAACTTTTCCCTTGCATCTACATGTAATTTTTTATCTTCTACATAGGTTGTATACATTTGTGTACAAGAACTGTCTGTCCTTTCTGTAGTCAACACAGTGTGAGCCTGATTCATACATAGGGATTCTATGTGTTGTGCTTTGTTCTATATAGAACAAATAATAAGTGAAATAAAACTGAATGCTAGACACTGCTTACCCAAAAAAAAAAATTAGGGGTTCATACAGGCAGAACTTTTTTAAGCCAAGCATATAAATTCTTCTTATTTCAGATGCTATCAGCAATGTATGAGGGAGAAGCAAGAACTGATCCTTTTTATGTGTTTGTTTTACAGCAGGTTTTACAGTGGGTAAGCTGACCAGTTTGATCTTATTGGTATCTGTCCCTGTCATACAAATCCACTTGTGTGCCTTGTGCACAACACAAGATATTGGCCATACACCTGCATAGCTTTATGCATAGTCTATCCGACAACATTTCATCTTATAACATAGACAGTTAGATAAGTCGTATTATTTTTGATCACAAAAAATACTGAGCCAATTGCTCAGATATGGTATGTAAATCCACAGTTTCCAGCAGTAACGTGCTGGTATACACCAAAGAACCTGACCCATAGGTTATGCTAAGTGCTACATGCTTGTGCTGTGTAACTGGCTATTTCACAACAAATAATTTCTGTTACTACCTAATTATCAAGGAAGGATATTTCTAGCTCATGGTACTTCTGTAAAATCACATGGCCTCGCTTTCTGGGGAAAAGTCCCTATCAAAACTCTCTTGAGCTTGTAGGTGCAATTCAGCCATCCATAAAGCAGTTGTAGGGGGACTAACAGCGGTTGTCTCGTGTGCTCTGTCCCTTTGCTTAGTCAGATGCTTACTTGCAAATAGGGTCTAAGAGGGATTAGCCATTCTCTCTCGCTTTGAATGTTCCTTAGGACAAAATATGGTCTGTGAAATGAATATTGCAGAGCTCAATTATCAGCAGTTCCGCCCCCCCGCCCCCCCCAAGGTTTTTTTTAATTACTGTTTGGATTTTGAGTTGGTGACTTTCAGGTTTCATTTCAAGAAATCCTGATGATACATGTAATCTCTTATTAATGCACTAGGAAAAAACGTAATTCTCAATTAAGGTTTTCCTCTTGTCTTTTTACAGATGACTGAAACTTCTTTTCTTTGCTGGTATATTTATATAATTCAACAATACACCTTCCATCCCAAACAAGGTACCTGTAAGGTTTTGTTCTAGAAAGAATGCATGCATTTAAAAATTAACAAAGATTTCAGATGCCAAGAACGTGTTGTAGGTTAGTCTGTTGGATATCTTTTACAGGAAAGCCTGAAGACTGAAGAAAAACATGCATGCAAAAAGCTTTGTTCCTTGGCTATTATCTGTAAAGAGACATGAACTTGTTCAGAATAACTCAGCAAGATTGCATGAGTACAGCATGAGAGACGACAGATGGCAGTCTTAATCCATTGTGTTGAAAGTACTGCAGAAACATCAGTATCTCTTGCCCCTCACCCAACAAGTCACAGATATCTTTCAGCAGTTTGTAGGTCAATGTACAAACATATTTGAAAAGTTCATTTTGAAGATCTTTTCCTTCTACAAGGCTGACTTGATTTACATCCGCCCTGCTATACCTATAAATGGATATCAAGGTGAGGACTGACCGTATCAGGAAGTGAATGGTTTTCTTGCATTTAGCTCAGGAGGACACTGCAGAATTGTTGTAGCATGAATATAGAGTATTTGGTACTGTGGATACCCAGCCTGATGAGTAAATCCTTGGTCCCCACATAGATAAGCGCAATGCAAACCTTTCTGGATAGGTTTGCCATGCACATTTGACAGAACGAGAGTGAAGCCATGCATCTTGTCTCCCTTGCCCCTTACCTGGACAGCATTACCCGTTGAGGAGGGCACACAGGAGGGCATATCGGCCTTCCTTCCCTCAAGTCAAAGCACTTATGTAAACTGAACCAAATTAGTTTTATTATAGGCTGTGACAACTATCTCTACTTTCTCTCGTGAAACGCTGACTAAAGGATGGGTCCCCAAGGCATCTATGCCTGAACAGTGGTCTTTCTTTTCCTTTTCGCATGCAGAGAAAGGCTAGGGCTTTCTTCACTCCTGTGAAATGATATTGAGAAATAAAATCCTGAAGGAAATGTCTTCCTTCCCCTGCACTTTTACAGGGGATAACATGATTAAAAATCTTACACAGGATTGCTAAGGGGCTTAATTACTTAATAAATCAAATAAATCACTGCTACTACAAGCAGCTGCAAGCTTAATCTCCCACTGGTAGCTTGTTCTGCTATCCTCTGTGAGTAAAGCTGTAGAGCCATGGGTACGACTTTTTTGTGCTTTCTGCACTGTGTCCTGCAATTTAATCCCAGAGCATTTTTGTCACTACTCAAGAATACACTGAAACACAACATACCTCATTATCATAACCAGGCTCTGGAGCATGGTATAGGTCTACATGATTCTTGCCAGAGATGTCTCACTATCCTCATATATTGATGTATCTTAGACTAGACTCTGTGTTGTTGAGTGCTGTCATAGATGCTGGATGGATGGGGAAAATGCTTCTAAACCACTGACAGAGAATAAGATTTTCTATCTAACATTCCAATACGCTTGGTTATTACTTACGGGAGCTCCCTCTAAAATACAGCCAAGGGACTTCTGGTGACAGAATTGCCACAGAATAGTATGATCTAGGTTGTTATCGGCAAATAAGGATGTTCTAGGAGAATTATCAGAGGAAAAAAGACACTTACACAGGATTGTTACTGGTAGCTACCCTTGTCAACTAAACCTAATGAAAGCTGTCTAAGAAAAGGGGAAAAAAAAAAAAGCAATTCAGTGCATTTCAGGATTTGATTTAATTTTCCCATAGCACTGCAAATCAGCTTCAATTGTTAGGCTCAATTTGCAGTTTTCTGTTTTGTTATTGCAATCAATAAATTGGTATTTGTAGACAAAACTTTAATAGGTCATTCATAAAATTAACAGAAACAAATGTCTGATAAACTAGGTTTTTTCTTTGTTTTTTCCAAATACAGAGTTTCATATTTCCTGTGTCTAAGCTTGTAAGGGATACTGCACAAGGTCTGCACCCAAGACTTCAAACCCACTATAACTTAAAGAACCTATCCTCTGAATTTAGTGTGGTCACTGAAAGGAGTGCATAGCACTGTGATAAATTTTTCTCTCTAGGAAACAGGTGGAAAACCTTTGAGAATGCCAAGTTCAAGCAAGCAATGATGAATGTATTAAATTTTTTTTTTTACTTTCTCTTTTGACGGGCCTTATAGAGTACTTGCTATGTCAAATAGTTGAGCACTTTAAATACTCTGGCATCTGAATATTTCAAAGTAGGTGAAGGTTCATTTTGTGATGAGATTTGAGAGCACACAAGATTTGAATATAAGACTATGCTCACAAAACTGTGTCTAAGAATTACTTTGCTTCTCTGGTTACTGGAACAATTCCAAAATATGACATGCATAACACCTACTTTATGCATGACTGTACAGCAGTCTTGTGACCTGTTGCCTAAACATTTTTCTCAATGTTTTCTGCAGAACGCGTTATTTTGCTGATTTGTCTCTGTGAAAAACATTTTTTTTTCCCCAATACTCTGTCATTATGTTTTATATACATAAACCAACAGCAACTGACACCTGTATTCATATGTGCTGGTTTGCAGATACCTCAGGTTTCATTAAACTGCACACAGGTGGAGTGACTTATTCCAGAAATACAACTGGGGAGTGAATAGCTGGTTTTGAGCCTATGACAAATCAGTGATTAACAAGTATCTCTCTAGATGGTGATACCCACTGTGTCATGTAGAAAACCCTGTTTGTCACAGTGTTGGCAATATATTAGGGGTGTATTTCTCTACACTGCAGTTTTTCAGTCAGTAGATTTAACAAAAATCTCTCGACTTTCTTCCTTCTACAGTTGGGTGGCACGATACAAGCTGGAAGCAATTTATTTCCACTGAAATATGTCTTTAACTTTTAATACAAAAACTTTGATTTTCTTAAATGAATCAGCTTGTAGCCAATTCTCCTGGATAGCACTGTGGAACAGACACCAAAAGACAACAACAACAAACACAAACAAAACCTCCAACATAAAGAAAAATGGAAGAAAGCCAGCAAGGAGAACTGTAAACCAATAAGACACAACAGAGGGAGAATGATCTCCAGACCATGAGAAGGATGGATGCTCAGCTGTGGTGTTCCATAAAGTGCAGAATCACCACGGTCCTCAGAAATCATATCTCTCTATTTCAATGCCCTTTTTGGATCTCTTTAATTCCTAGGAAAGACAAGACAGAACAGGAGCTGGGTAGAGCATGAAATTATGGACAATGCTAATATCTTGCAAGGAAACTACATGATAGACTTATCTCTAATGACTGAACTGCTGCATAGTTCTGAATAATGAAAAAACTCAACTCTAAAATCAACATTACTTTGTGAATAATTTACTAACAATTTAGATCTAAATTAATTGACTCTGTGTGTGCCCTGAATTGTTCACCCAGCTCTCCCAGTTCATCTGCACATTAAGGTCTGACTAGTTTCATAAGCATAATTCTTAATCAGAGAGTTTGGTTAACTGATATCCGGTAATAGAGCTGCTTGGAATTTTTCAGCAAAACATTGTTATCACAGAAAATACCAGTTACTGAAAGAAAATACTGGTTTTACATGGAAAGATATCATGTTGATGAAATATTCATACGGAAAGTCTCCTCAGGTTCAGGACAAAGTTTTTATTCAACAAAAATGGAGATAGATAGATAGATAGATAGATAGATAGAAAGAAAGAAAGAAAGAAAGAAAGAAAGAAAGAAAGAATGAATCACAGAATCACAGAATGTTAAGGGTTGGAAGGGACCTCTAGAGATCATCTGGTCCAATCCTCCAGCCAGAGCAAGTCCACCTAGAACGAGTTGCACAGGATGGCGTCCAAGTGGGTTTTGAATGTCTCCAGAGAAGGAGATTCCACCACCTCTCTAGGCAGCCTCTTCCAGTGCTCTGCCACCCTCAAAGTAAAGAAGTTCCTCCTCATGTTCAGATGGAACCTCCTATATGCGATTTTATACACATTGCCTCTTGTCCTATCACTGGGTACCACTGAAAAAAGACTGGCCCTCTCCTGGCACCCTCACTTTAAGTATTTGTATACATTTATGAGATCCCCCCTCAGTCTTCTCTTCTCCAGACTAAAGAGACACAACTCCCTCAGCTGTTTCTCATAAGAAAGACGCTCCAGCCCCCTAACCATCTTTGTAGCCCTTCGCTGCACCCTCTCCAGTAGTACCCTCTCTTTCTTAAACTGGGGAGCCCAGAACTGGACACAGCACTTAAGTTTTGGTCTCACCAGGGTAGAGTAGAGGGAAAGGATGACCTCTCTCGACCTGCTGGCCACATTCCTCTTGATGCGCCCCAGGATGCCTTTGACCTTCTTGGCCAGAAGGGCACATTGCTGGCTCATGGTCATCCTGTTGTCCAGCAGGACTCCCAGGTCCCTCTCTGCAGAGCTGCTTCCCAGCAGGTCAGCCCCCAACCTGGACTGGTGCATGGGGTTATTCCTCCCCAGGTGCAGGACCCTACACTTGCCTTTGTTGAACTTCATACGGTTTCTCTCTGTCCAACTCTCCAGACTGTCCAGGTCATGCTGAATGGCAGTTTGGTATTCCAGGGTATCAGCCACCCCTCCCAGCTTCGTGTCATCAGCAAACTTGCTGATGGTACACTCCATCCCTTCATCCAGGTCATTGATGAATACATTGAACAGGACTGGACCCAGCACTGACCCCTGAGGAACACAACTCGTTCCACTGGCCTCCACTCTGTTACAGACTCTGCCCCACTGATCACAACCCTCTGAGACCTACCTGCTAACCAGTTTTCGATCCACCCCACTGTCCTTTCATCTAACCCACACTTCCTAAGCCTGCCTATGAGGATGCTGTGGGAGACGGTGTCAAAAGCCTTGCTGAAGAAAGATAGATAGATAGATAGATAGATAGATAGATAGATAGATAGATAGATAGATAGATAGAGTGAGAATGAGCCCTGAACAATGGAAAGCAGAGAATTTGCCTATGAATCTCCTATGTCAAAGCCAGCAGTTGATTTACCACTCTGAATGGATTATTATATTTTAAACAGAAAGCAATAATTTGATTAACTCTATTGAGTCCATCATTGAACAGTAATGATACATTGCCTGATCATAAGCTGTAAATGGCCAAAAAAGAAAATATAGGCGTTTTGCCAGTTTGGGGGGGAAGGGGAGGGAAATAAGTAGTTAAAACAACCAAACTAATTGAACCCCCACTGAGTATGTTGCTAAAATCATCACATCAATATCACATTACTAATGAAAATGAAAGGCAATAAGGTTGTTATTACAAATTAAAGACTTAGTTCAAAAATATAATGTCCTGCTTTTTCAGGAGTAGCAATTTCCTGTAGCTGTTGAGTATCTCCCAAGGTTATGTGGGTTTTATAACTTTACAGGACTTCTGTATGCCCTAGTCTTGCCAGAAAATATTCTGTATTATGAACTACACCTACCCTGAAATCTGGAAAAAAAATACGAGCTGGATGATAGCGTGGTCTGCAGCACTTTGTTTATGAGAACGTCCTTCTAGCAAGCTCCTGGATGACAGGATGAAAATGGAAATAACATTTCTTTCTGTCCTTGAGACATAGATCAAACAATATTGTCAGAAGAGAGGTTTCTCTGTCAAACATTCCTTTGATCCTGCTGGAGAATGCGCTGCTAGGCCTGTGTATCCTTCGGATCAGAGCATGTACCTCACTATGTTTTGTTAAACTGCTGTGTCTATAGGCTTTGGTGCTGCAACCATGGCATTTATTAATAACAGTGTACAAAGAGAAGATGGGATTGTTACTGCATTGTTCCAGTAAATTTTGTTTTCTTTCCCTGGGGTTTTGGGGGGGTAATCTTTTGTTTGTTTTTCTCAATGATGAAATGTAGTTATCGGATAATTTTCAGAATGTAATTCTATTTGTAGCTAATAAAGCACCTTTTTTTTTTTTTCCCCCCCTTGTATGAGAAGACTTGTTTTATTACTGAGAAATTAACAATCGGAACAGGGGAAATATTTCCATTCATTTCACTGACAGGAACTATATAACTATGTCTTGCAGCAGCTTAAGATAGACAGCTACAGTGGGTTATTTGCAAATACTAACACACTTTTTTTATATTTGTTTGACCATAGTCACACAATTTCTCTCGACTTTCTGCCACATCACTACTAACATAAACAAAGAAGTGTGACAAGCAAATAATACACATTGATGCTACAGATGCAATCATACAGTGAGAACAAAAGTAGTACTATCTGTTAAGCAAAATATAACAGTAATTTTAGTGATAGACTAAAGTGCTTGAGCTGCAAGACCTCGGTTAACATATGGAAAAAGTTAGCTGTTAAGGAATGTTTTCAGTAAACCCTAAGTCCATAATACTGCTGTGTGTGTATTTATGTTTCTTTTTTGACTATCGCAGATGGGTGCTGTTGGTAAGTGGTTACATCTGGATGGTACATAGGTACATAGGATTCTGATGTGTCCTGGGATCCTGATGATCCCAATTGGGAAACTGGGCAGAGGGTGTGCACCTCCCTCCCAGGAATCTTTTCATCTTCTGTATACCTATGCTGGTGGGTAGGAGCTGGGGAGGAGGTCTGCAGGGAAGGAAGGAGGTAGGGACCACTGGCAGATTTTGCCTTGATCTGTAAATAAGATGCAGCCATATGACAAGCCTGAGTCATGGGAGATCAGGGGTCCACTATCTAGGCACCACTGTTGGGCTGATGCCCCTGTAAGGTGTACAAAGCACAATTTTCCTATTTGAGGCTGCTGAAGTTTTTCCAGCAGCCTTGTGGCTTCCAAAGATTCTTGATACAAATAACAATTGGGAAGGGATATGATTGTATTTCCCCAGTATAACGAGCAGCTGAATTACCTTTTGAGATATTTGCCACTTTCAGGATCTTAGATTCCTAAGAGAAAATTTTGAAAGTCTGGAAAGCGCAAATAAGGCCATTAGCTGAATCATAGCAGTCTCTTCAATGACATCTGCCTAATTCTGGCTGCCAGATGTTTTAATGAAATAACAAAGCAGTAGGGACAAAGTGCACTTCTTTTTCTTGCAACAGTAACAAAACAAAAATCTGCGTTCATTTGTAATTCAGACAGTGGGTTTTGTCTTGGACCAGAGCTGACAACCAATATTAGACTCAGCTGTAACGCAGATGTATCTGTAGAGTAACTCCAAGGAAGTATATAGGTTTTCTCTAACGTGCAAGGATTTGTCTAGTGAGAATTTTTTCTGGCTCTGTAGCTCAGACTGGGTAGCCGTGCTGAATATGGCTGGAGGCTGGATGTTGCAAGAACATTGGCTGACAATATTGCACTCATAGTGATGCTTTTGTGTATCAGCCCTTGCAATGTTATAGTTACTTTTTAACAGAGGAAAATATATTCTGGGGGATTATTTTTCTTCTCAATGAAGAAAAAAGAATCTACTGTGGTCTCAGTTTACTTGTTTTTTTAAATTTTTTTTTAGAAGGAAATTGGATAAAAAGAGGAGGATAGGATACGATCAGCTTTGTTTCACAGACATAGAAAACTTCTGTTTTCCTTAATCAGTTCATATTCAATCTTTTCCCATTGAAACTCTATAACTGTGTTAATGTGAACTTGTAAGTAACTTATTTTTTAAAGAAAAAAATAATTTTTTTTTTTTTTTTTTTTTTAACATTCCGGTCACATTTTTCAGCCAATAGTTCTGGCATTGGGCTTATGAAACTAGATATGCTATTTCAAATTGCTTTCCAAAACAAGATAACTCCATTTTTTGCTCCTCAGTTACTGGAGCAAGACGTTATTTGCTTCAGCATGGCTCACCAATTTATTGAGTATTTACTTTTTCAATTGTTCTATTCAAAATTTGGACAAAACCCTGTTAACTAGGACTGTTGGAAGGGCTTGCAGATCTGATCTAGTATGTTGTATACTACTTTTCTTTGAAAATATTTGTAGTCCTTTTGAAGAAAATTGTCTTCTAGAATGCTTGGATCTATTTGCAGTAATGCTTTCCCTGAAACTGTGGATTTGCTCAGTGTTCCTAACTATTGCTTTTGACCACGCTATGTAAGCAATTGTTATTTTGGACAATGTTATTTTCTGTGTCTGATGTCACTAAGAGGTTTCTGGTAGAGACCCTGAGCTCCTTTTGGAGAGCTATTAGTCGTCTTTGTGCTATAGCATGCTGGAAGGTATATCCTGAACCATCTTTGCCATCAGAATTGACTGCTACTGCCAACATGCATCTGAACTCCTCAACCTGAGCCAGCACAAACCATTGTCAAAATAGATAACAATCTTTTATAGGAATAAATCTGTGTCCTTTGCATGTGCCAGAGAAGAATGAGTGACACTGTGGCTCCGCACAAATAAGCTCGTGTCTGCTGCCTGCATAGGCAGCCCCCACTAGGTGGCTAGCCACGGAGTGGCACAGTGTCAGCACCAGGGATACAAGAAGGCACAGGCGGGCATTAAGGATAGGCAATGACGAGGAAAGATTTCAGATACTGCAGCTGCCAGGAAAAGACATCATCTGAAAACTGGAAATCACTGGGGAAGAAAGAAAAGGAGGTCTTCAGAGGGAGGAGTGATGTGTGGGAGCAAAAAAAGTAAATTTTTTTTTCAAAGCCCCCAAGAAACTCTCATCTCTCTCCAAAATTTTCTGTTCTCCCAAGCTAGCTGCTGTCCCATCAATAATATCTCCTCCGGCTGCAGTAGAAACTTCATGGGGTAGGTTGACCTTGGCTGGATGTCAGGTGGCTGCCAAAACCACTCAGTCACCCACCTCCTCAGCTAGACAGGGGAGAGAAAATACAATGAAAGGCTCATGGATTGAGATAAGGGCAAGGACAGATCATTCACCAATTACTGTCACGGGCAAAACAGACTCAACTTGGGAAAAAAAATTAATTTAATTGATTACCACTCAAATCAGAGTAAGATAATGAGAAATAAAACCAAATCTTAAAAAACATCCACCTTCCCCTGGCACCCCCTTCTTTTCAGGTTTAACTTCACTCTTGATTTTTCTCTACCTCCTCAGTCCCAGTGGCATGGAGAGATGGGAAATGGGGGCTGCAGTAAGTTCATCTCATGTTGCCTCTGCCTCTCCTTCCTCCTCAGGGGAGGACTCCTCACACTCTTCCCCTGACCCAGCATGGGGTCCCTCCCACGGGAGACAGTCCTCCACAAAATTCTCCAACAACATGAGTCCTTCCCACAGGCTGCAATTCTTCACAAACTGGTCCAGTGTGGGTCCTTTCCATGGAGTGCAATCCTTCAGGAACAGACTGCCCCAGCATGGGTCCCTCATGGGACCACAGGTCCTGCCAGGAGCCTGCTGCAGCACAGGCTCTCCACAGGGTCACAGCCTCCCTTGGGCATCCACCTGCTCTGACATTGGATCTTCCATGGGCTTCAGGTGGATATCTGCTCTACCATTAACCTCCATGGCTGCAGAGGGACAGCCTGCCTCACCACAGTCTCCACCACAGGCTGCAGGGGAATCTCTACTCTGGTGCCTGAAGCACCTCCTCCTCCTCCTTCTTCTTCACTGACCTTGGTGTCTGCAGAGTTGTTGCTCTCACATATTCTCACTCCTTTCTCCCACTGCAATTGCTGTTGCACTGGGGTTTTCCCCCCCTACTTAAATATGTTGTCACTGAGGCACTACCACCATCGCTGATGGGCTCAGCCTTGGCCAGCGGCAGGCGCATCTTGGAGCTGTCTGGCACTGGCTCTGGTGTACACAGGGGAAGCTTCTGGCATCTTCTCATAGAAGTCACCTCTGTAGCATCCTATGTTACCAAAACCTTGCCATACAAACCCAATACACCTCGGTTTAGTCTTAACTGTCTTATTCTGCCCCATCACCAGAACTGCATTTGTGCACATGGTTCACAGACTTTGAACCGACACTGAATATGACTTTCAAGCAATTGTATCAACAAACCTTGTTCAGTTCTGGTATTGCCATGAGTGTACTCCATTCGTTTGAAACTAATCTTTTAAAGTAATATTTAAGTTAGATTTGTCGATTGTTTAGACTGTTACTGAATTCATCATATCTATGTTTGTGCATATTCATATTTGTACAAACAAAGAGCTTTATCTTCAAACAGGGATGCCCATAGTCCCTGTTGTAACACTTTGTAGGTCATTGGAAAACTTCTCATTGAGTTTCTGCAAAGACAGTCAGTATCTACGAAGTTTTCATAACAAGTAAAAAACTGGATAACATATGTTTTATAAATGTAAGCATATTTTGTTGCCTATCTATCTCTTGAAATATCGAAGGCACAAATAAGCCTGTCTTTGGAAACAGCATTATCTACAGAAGGTGATATGTTAGTCTTTCAGCTCAAGCTCAGTGTCGTGACACTGGTTGTCCTCGTTCTTATTAATAAAATTCTAATAAAGTTGCTTGCAAATGCA
Organism: Chionis minor; assembly: GCA_013398295.1. Classification (NCBI taxonomy): domain Eukaryota; kingdom Metazoa; phylum Chordata; class Aves; order Charadriiformes; family Chionidae; genus Chionis; species Chionis minor. The sequence continues at coordinate 177,046 of VZSF01002826.1, forward strand.
ATACAGGCATCTGTTGTTTATTTGCATCTCTCCTGTTTCCTGTGGGTTTAGGGTTAATTTTCGCAAGGAGCTAGGACAGGACACAGTCAGGATGGCTGACCCAAAGTAGCTAAAGGGGTATTCCATACCATGTGATGCCTTGCTCAGTATAGAGCTGGGAGGTGGCCAGGGGGTGAGGAGGAGTGGTGAGGAGGAGTCAGGGAGTAGGAATCACTGCTGGGAAAGAGGCTGGGGTTTTCTGGGTTCCAGTTCGTGAATGGTTGTATATTAATCATGTTTGCACATTCCTTTATCAGTACTATTGTTGTTTTTTCCATCTTTCCATGGCTGTCCCGTTACTCTATCTCAAGACAGAACTTTTGCCTTTTTCTTCCAATCCTGCCCCAATCCCACGGAAGGCGGGGAGTGAGCAAATGGCCACATGGTTATTTGTTGCCGGCTAGGGCTAAACCATGACAGTCTAAATATGGTAACTCACTATTTGAAATTGCTAATTGCTAGTAAAAACCTTACTTTCTTGTAGTGTTTTGTAACTGTAATAATTGAACAAACTGATTTTCTCACTGTAAGAAAAATTCTAATTTGATGTGTAATAGTGGATAATACCTTGGAATGACATGAAACTGGAAATTATGTTGTATGTCCTCTATCAGTAATTCAAATAACTTCAGATTTTCTCCAGTTACTAAGATAGACTTTCACATTTGCATGTAAAAAGAGGGCATAATCCAGCTAGCAACCAGATTGCTTTCTTAAACACTGTGACATTTAGTCTATTTCGTGATGTATTAACCCCTTCAGAAATAAATTTACCATATGAAACTAATCACTTTAAAGGTTTTAGCCATGGAGATTTTCATGTCTCTTGCTTTAATTGCTTATTTAGTTTATCTTAGAGTGCTTATCATGCTTACATATAAGCTTCTCAACTAGTAAATGCAACAGTAATCCAATTGTCTAAGTAGTGGGTATTGGATGTTAAAATTTGAACCCTAGCTTATACTTCACTAGCTGTCTTATAACCTCAGTCAATATAGATATTACCATGATCTACCAAATCAGAAATATATTAATGACTGTACTATCAAAATATAACATAATCAAAACATACAATCTATTGGGATAATTTTTTGTTCTTAAATGCAGGAGAGTTATTCTTATATGACTCAGTGGACAGTATTTGGCTGCAGGCAGTTAAAAGATTTTTATCTTTTTTGAATCTATATTTGGCACCTCAAATATCATGGCCAATTTTGCGGTTAGCTGCATTGGGCCACCTACTGGTTTTCTCACTGTTCTGTGCAGTAACATTATAGCTGTTTTCTCACAGTGAAACTATTTCTGTGCATTTAAGAAGTCTAACATAAATTTGGGCAGCATTTATTACTTAATTGATAATCAAAGGTTACATACATATTGATGCCATTGTCGTTCATGGGACACTGAAAAGCGCCGGGGGGGGCAGCACTGAGCAAAGAACACAGCTTTTAGTCAACTGTATTTTCTATGCCTGTGAAGAAAGTTTTGTAGTCTTTGTTTTGATAATGCCTTTTGGTGATGTTTGCTTTGTTGGGTATGCTATAAGCCAGTTGGAGGAAGGTCCTTTTATTGTGGTTAATTCCTGTGTGTTCGTACAGTGACAAGAACACAGAAATGGTGGTCCTTGATACTAGTTTAGACATTATTGCTGTCATGGTAACATTTAGTGACAAATTATTAGCCTTATAATTAAGATATTTATGAAGTTATTAAATTGATATAGTTGGCTGCATACTTTGGGGTTTGAACCTTAATGGAGCTTTTGTGAAAATTTTTTTGAAAATAAATGAAAAACACCACTATTTTCTGCTGTGCTGTTCTCTCTAGAAGGATGTGGAAAATTGGTTGTTGGTGATGTTCTTTTGAGAAACTTCATTAGTTAATTTTCTTCTTAATACAGCTATGGCTTAAGCCTGTTAAAATTAAAATTAAATTAAAATTTAAATTAAAAATTTAAAAATGCTACTGAGATTGGGATACAAACATTCACACTACTTAAAGACTAATTCCTACCTATTGCAAACTCACTTTTGTTACTTAAAACTCTGGCTTATCTCTGTGAATAGTTCAGCCTCTTTAGCTGTTCTCTTTATGTAGAAAAATTTTGAAATTCTGATGTTGTCCTGCCTCAAACTATCTTATTATAATTTCAGATGCTTTCTTCCAGTTACTTTAAGCCAACAATGCACTTTAAGTCAATTCTTCTGATTACCTCTTTTCCATAACAGTAGACAGAAAATTTATTTCAGAATACTTTTCTGTATATAAGTATTTTATATACTTAGGAAGCTCTGATTTAACTCTCTCCCTAATTTTCTGCTGTCAGATAAATGCTTCTTATTGTTAAACATGGCCTTCTCTTTGTCTTGTGCTCTTTAGTTTGCTTTCTTTGGATATAGGGGAATACTTTGAAGGAAGTTAGAAAATACAATTCCAACCTGCATCTCCTTTGTCTGCGGGAAGAGATCTTCTCACACAACAGGAAATGGCCTCAAATTGTACTAGGGCAGGTTTAGGTTGGATATTAGGAAAAAATTCTTAACAGGAGAGGCTATCAAGCACTCAAACAGGCTGCACAGGGAAGTGGTGGAATCGCCATCCATGGAGGTATTTAAAAGACAGGTAGATGTGATGCCTACGGGCATGGTTTAGTGNAGGAGTGGTTATCAAGCACTCAAACAGGCTGCACAGGGAAGTGGTGGAATCGCCATCCATGGAGGTATTTAAAAGACAGGTAGATGTGATGCCTACGGGCATGGTTTAGTGGCGGTTAGGGCAGTGTTAGGTTGATGATCGGACTTGATGATCTCAAAGGTCCCTTCAAACCTATGATTGATTCTATGATTTTAATATTTGTTGCAGTTTTTCAGACTAGAATCAAGACTGACTGTTGTGCCTTCCGTTTCTGAAAAAGACAAAGTGTCTTGTCTTGTACTGGAAAGACTAAATAGAGGATTTTTCTATGCATATATTACTGACTCTTTTCCTTATCAGTACCCTGATTTTCCCTTTTTCCTTTTTCTTTTTTCTTTCTTCCTTTTTTTAAAATTTTTAAACTCATGAGGGCTTTATCCACAGATTTTCTTGGGAAAGTTGACTGGAATTTTTTGAACTGGTACAAGCTCAATTCCATTTACATTGCTAATTATTCTGTTTTATAATGTGCTCCTCAGTAAATACTAAGCTAGTATTTTAATAGTATTTTATTAATATTTTAATTAGTATTTATTAATAGTATATTAAAATTTAAAAAATATTGTAATAGTATTTAGTAATAGTATAATAATAGTATTTTAATAACATCTTGAAAATTCCAAGACTTGGAAAACTAGTTCTGAATCTAACTAGTTCAGAAAATGCATAGCTTAGAAGCATAAAAGTTCCATTTACATTTTTTTGTTTAAAACCAGTATGAAGGATTATTTCTCATTCATATCTCCATTTTTTATTATATTACCAATACACTCCCAAATGAAATTTGGGCACTGGACTTAAGCACAATAGATAGATTTATAATCTGAACTTGATTCTTAGCAAATCACTTAGTTCTTCCCTGCTTCAGTTCCTGATATGTAAAAGGACTCTTATTGTTCCTGTTCTTAGAAGAATACTGTGAGGATAAATTCATGAACACTAAGAGGTGTTATTAAACAAGGAGATGAAGAATGTGCAAATGGATAGTGCAGAGGATGAAGATAACTGGAAAAACTTCAGAAGTGATGAAATTAGTACCTGACATATAACAGCAGCTTCATACAGAAGGACCAGAACATACTTCCAATCAGACAAGCAGAGGAGGCAACAGTTTATATACATTTATGACAATTTTAATACATTGTTTTAAGTTGAGGGCATATCAGACATTTTTATCCCACATGTAAGAAAACTTTTAAATGTTAAGTGCCTTTAACATTAAAGCTTTAATAGGATTTGACTTGATGCATAACAGGAAGGTTATACAAGCTCAGCCATCCTCTTATATTACTACTGTTATTAAAAAGAACACAAAATTTGTGTTAGAGGTTTTTTTAGACCTACCAGTTACCAGAGCAGAACAAACCATTTTCTGTGGATTACAGATGAAAACTATTTATCTTCTCCCTTGTATCTAAACCATATTTCACAGCTCATGAGACACAAATGAGGAGATGTTTTTGATAAAATGTTCCTGGGATTTTCTCTGTCTAAAAATAAATAAATAAAGGAAGTAAAGAACATAGAAAGAAAGAAAGAAGAAGAAGCGGAGGTTATAAACACAATTCATCTTGTAAGAGAGATAAAAATTAACAATCCTGAGTTTTACAACTGGCAAAAATTATATACAGTGAAGGTTAACTGGAAAAACATCAATATGTTACACTGAGTGAAATAAAAATGAATTCTAGGTGATCAGAATCCATGTTTTCAAAATACAGTCCTTTTTATTCTCCTATATTTATTTGTATATATTTGCTTGTAAAAAATTATTTCATTTAAAGATAAATCTGCAATAGATATGAAGCAAGTGGTAAATATAGACTAGAAAGTGAGAAGATCTTGGAGGAATATATGGGACTAGCAAGGTAAGAGCATTTTAGAAGCTTCATAGCTCTGTAAGAGGAAGAAGGTTAAATGCTTCTAGTGAGTAAAACAAAGAAAAGATGCAAGTACTGTAAAAAAAGAGAATAGGATAGGAAGAGGGGTAGGGATGGAAGGAGGCAGTAGAAGTGCTTGAAGAGCCTGAGCCACTTTAGCAGCCAGAAAAAAGGGAAAATTTCACAAGCTGTACCCTGTCATCACACAAAATCTAAATGAATAGCTGTTTTTTACCACCTTCAGTGCCTGTTCTATGAGTAGTGTATCAAAGCTGGCTATGTAAAGGGAAGTTGCTACCCCGGCTGTTCCACACTATGGACACTATTACCAGGCTTGGAATACGTGGGTCGTGGACCTGCAGCTGCTCTTAGTTTGCTAGCAACTGCATGCATATCCGGAGGTTTCTGAATGGCACAGTCTCAGTTTCCTCAGTATTTCCTCAAATTCTATTCTAAATGCAGAAGTGAGGCTCTTATTTTCAAAATACAAGTGCCAAATTGCTCCTCACAAAACTTAATAAGCACAATGGTTTACCTATAGGGCAAAGTTCTGGTGCTCATTTTTGTACATTTAAGTCAAAACCATCAAGTGAAAAACAATACAAGTTAATTGCACAGAGTTTGTATCACCTCAGAGTGCCTGGAGAAGGAATTACAGCAATAGCAGTGCTGGTAAAGTTTAATTTATGTGGCAGAGGGCTGAATCTCTGAAACAGGCCATAGTGGATGTGTTTCTTATTCTGTCTGAGTTCATCTGTGTTTCAATGCAGATAGGATTTCTTTCATATTGTTTGGTGCAAAGAATTTTAAAATATTCAGGGGATTAGGGAGAGGGAGAACATAGCTGTTAAACACAGAATTTGGAGTCAGGAGAGCTGACTTATGGTCCTAACTCATAATTGACTTTCTGTGCATGACTTCCCTTGGCTTCTGCTATCCTTTCATATAAAAATTAAAAAGTGCTTTGAAATCCTTTGCTTGATGCATACCTGTTTCATCAACAACCTGCGTCTGAGTTACTTCATATTACATGTGCACTCCCAAGCACGAACAGTAACTTAATACCTGCAGAAAGTCAGATGTCTGTAGCTGCAGTTTTGAAAACTATTGAGATAAAAATTCTTAGTCTGATTTTTAAGCCTAAGAATAGCTGTAAAAAAAAAAAATCAACATAAAAAGTTCAATAAGGGGAATTCTCTGATTTACTTTATTACGACTGATTGTCATTTGGGTACATGTAAGTTAGTAACATTCACAATTATTCAGATACAAGCTTTTAAATTAATTCCACCAACTGTACTAATACTTCAGATACATACAGCTTCAATGCTCTCCGACAGGATGCAAATGGTTCATATAAGCAGTTCACTGTTGCAGACAAAAAACAGTTTTCCCTAGACTGCCTGCATTAATTCATTGTAGTTTTCATTAGTGAAGACAGACAGAAGCTAGAGTTTGAGATGACAGGTTTTTTGGTCCTCATGGGCATTGACAATACTCAAAAGGAGGAGGAAAAAATTCAAGGAAAAGGCAATAAAACAGTTGTCTGGAAGCTGTGTAAGACTAGTCCCTTGATTATCTAACTACTGTAAAAAACAAGAAGTCCATATTTCTCAGTAGCTTCATTGCAATTGTCTGTATTCTAATGTCTGATTAAAGGAAAAGCCAACATTTTTTTTCCATTCTTACTTGCTCTTTATTTTTCTCTAAATCTGTTGCCGCCAAGGCTATGCCTGTAAGCCTGCTGATCTGATTTTAATTCCCAATGGACTACATTCCATATTAAAACCCTTATTTGTATTAAAAGTTCAGTGTACTTAGCAGAACAGTGCAGGTCATAATTTCAATCCTGGATATGCCTACAGTTATATCTTTTACTTTGGGTCTTTCTTGAGAGGGTGTGAAGTCCCTCTGTCTGCATTTAGTTCTGGTTCATCTGTGAAACTCCATCTTGGGCTCAACATTTCTTGCAAATTAAACCTTTATGGTGGAGAGTAATGAAAGTTGCATCTGTGAACAGAAGTGAATATCCTGGGAGCTATGGATCTCATCCTGGGACAGCTAATTGTGCTTCTGTTCTCTTTGAGCCTGTCTACATGAAGAAATTGTATCAGTTACTTTTACAAGTGCTGCAAGAACAGCTTCCTTGGAAGACACTCCAGGTTATCCTTTAAAATGGCTTTACTCAGTTTAATGGAAACATCTTCTCATATAATAAAAATCAACTGATAAATGGACTTCTGAAATAATCTGTACAAGAGATGCAGTCTCCTTCTGAGCAAATTCTGTTAGATGTGTTAGTCAAGTGTGTCAGTTCATATTCCCACTTTGACATTTATTTAACACCATGATACTGTATACAAGGCTTGTGGTATCTTTATTAATGAATCTTAGCACTAACACTCAAGACAAATGCAGCTTCCTGATTTTATCTTATTTTTTAGTGTTTCTATATTCTGCAAGCCCTGGTTTACAACTTAGAATGACAAGTCTTTAGCTCATTATCAAAACTCCTAAATATGGTGTTAAAATTTTATTATTTTCCCTTCATGTTCAGTGCCAAATATAGGTAATATTTTTGAAGAAAATATATATGGAGGCATAGCATATAGGAGCACGATGAGGGTTATTAAGGACCTTGTCTCTCCATTAATAATGATTTCAAATTTAACAGAATGACTAGGACCTTGCTTAGCCCCTTAAGTCTTCAGTGTTCCAGGGAGAGTTAGCCACAAATCTTCTTCCTTTGGAGTGCAATGGTTTTGTCTTAATATGATGAAAAATACTATTGCTATCCAGGAAGACACAAGCCAAAAAACACACTGTTCTCAAGACAGCTGTTACTTGAGTAATCGAATAGTTTGAAAATGAGGATTACTTCCTACAACTAGGTATATCAGTGAATTCCACATAGAGCATATATTTGCAAGAAGTCCAACAATTATTCTGATAAAATTTATATCTTGCATTTAATCATGTAACTCTCATATATCCCTGTCAAAGCTACTAAAAATTAATCTTCAATGCAAAAGGTACTTGGACAAAGCCATTAGTTAAGATGAAGTAAAATAGCTAACTAAAAAGCCCTCTGTAAACCAGGGGAAACTCCTTTTATAAAATAAATTTATACTCAGTTGTTTTCTCTGTGTTTTTGCTAAATTTTTTCTGAGATTGATATCACAGAAACTCAGAAGTTCAGTACTGAGTGTGCTGGCACCTAAATTTTTGATTTTCACAGTCAAGCAATCGTTTTGGGGAACCTTGTGCATCTGGATAGCCGTATTATCTCAAATAAACATGACAATTTCAAGCATATAAGACTCGTGTAGGTGATGATCAGCTGGTGCAAATATATTCGTTTACTCTGAGCTCTTACTGTCTACCAGAAAATAGGAAGGCAATGCCACAAGAAAAGGAAGAGCCAAATTTCATTGTTTTTAGTAGCCTAGGAATGTTCAAAACCACATTTGTTTTCTTAGTGCTACCTGACCATTGATAAAATTTCAGTTGTATTTTCTGTGGTTAAGCAGAACAGCTACCTTGTAAAATAATGGAACCAATCAACATCAGACGGAACGTTCTCCCACCGTCCTCAAAACTAATCAGTCTGTTGGGACGCCGCAGTTCCAGGGTGGTAGCTATTGCTGTACTCCTTCATCCTCTCCTCTTTCTTTCTTTTCTTCCTTCCTCTCTTTATCTCTCGTTCACTCCTTTGCATTTGTAAACTTGTTGTTGGGCAAATAAAGTTCTTTGGCAGTTGACTTCGTTTTGAGTCTTAATTCTGTTCCTGAGAATAGGAGCAAAACCTTGCTCTGGTCTTTGACCGGCGTGACAGCTGTGCCCTCCTTAAAGTTTATACAGATAAGAAAAAATTTACATTGGTTAATTATTCACTGGCTTCACATTTAGATGAGCTCTTGTTTTATCATGACTTATTTACCCATCGTTTTCATATCTCTACAGCATTGGGGGTTTTTGTATTTGATCATAATACTTCAACTGTGGTTGGCCAAACTGTTATTAATACATTCTTTAGTCCCATTTCCAAATGACTAAAGATGTTTAACATGTGATACCTGATGACCCTGTTGCATTCCCATCACATGTTTTACCACAGTCTGAAATGGTTACATATTACTGCCTCTGCTTTGCAACAAAAATCTGATTAGTTGTAGTACTTGCATTTGTGGCCCTTCCTACACTGTGTATAACATCATCATTAACGTAATAGAGTGTTCTTCATTTGGTGTAAATGCAAGGTTTTGGTAGTGGGGAGGGAGTTCATTCATTCAAATCAGTGATTTGGTGTTTAAATGAAAAATTATTTGGTTCATTCAGTTAAGAAATGTGCAACATAATGTTACACAGCCGCTTCGGTTTTGGCAGTTCCCAGTTTTGAAGGACTTTACCTTTGTACTTTTCTCTTCCTTTTTTTTTTTTTTTCTTTTTTTAATGCGGGTACTGTGTATAAAATATCAGACATTGTTTCATTATTACCATGTTTATTCACCTATGGTTTCCTTCTACATTTCTCTGTTTCTTAATTTTTTTTCCCTCAAGAAAAATGATTGCTGCAATTGAGTGATACGAGAAGCTATTATTGAGGGAGGCAATTTTGTTTCAACTCATTTAAAAGCAGAAGAAGTTCATGCTATGTAATCATTGGAAAGTTGCATGTGGTAAGCTCAAGCATCAAACAAATCAATACATTCTAATCAGTTCTATTGGCCCCCTTTGAAAAGCTGTTCACAATGTCTGTAAACACCGAGTGGCTGAAAATAAATTACAGCTATGCTAGCTCACTGAGATAATATACAGAACAAAGAGGCTCTTAAATGCAAAAGCAAAATTGAGATTGTTATATGTGGGTTGTTTACAGTGTATTTTTATCTTAAATATCTTACAGAAATTTAAGATCAGAGAAAAAATTCCTTTGCTTCCAAGTGCCTTCATGAAATCATTTATGTATCGCACATTAACAGGTGTACATATTTCTGTTCATGTTGCCAAACAATTAATCTTTTTTTCTTTAGGTCAAAGAAATTATTTGTCACTTACCTCCAGAAAGGAGCTATGAAAGATTACTGTCAAATATGGAATGCTGAGGAATATATGTATATTTTGCAATCATTTTATATATTTGAAACTCAAGCAACTTTTGAATATCACTGAGAATCAAAAAGATGTGCCTCAATTTCTAATCAACTCAATGAATTATGAATCCATGCACCAAAATTAAAATATATATTTATATTATTCATACATTTTCATAACTGTAGCAGGACCTACAGTGGAGCTTCTAGACCTAGATTAAAGTTAGTAATGAACACCTTCTACCCTGCATGAGAAAGTAAAATGCTCCAACAAAAAAATCAGTTACTCTGTTGTAGAGGAGGGAAATTTCTTCCTGAATTAAGATTGGAAAATCAGGTTAGTCCTTAGGTATATAAAGAAATAAGATTGGGGGGCAGGCTGGTGTTTGCATGGGAATGCAAAATCTGAAACAAAATTTGTTATAGTACAGTCGTCCAACAAAACTACTTGTCTTTTTTTCTCTCTGGACATTTGCTGATAGCAAACAAGATAGTGGGCAAAAAAACCCAAAACAAAACAAAAAACCAAAACAACCACCACTCAAAAATCTCAAACATACTTTATTTTGGAAATTATAAAATAAGATTTTTTTTTTCCAATATACAAACATTCCTAAAATTTTCTATACACATTTCACATTTGTGAAAGCAAGGGCTTGTATTTCCTTTTCAAGATCAATTGACAGGAAATGGCATTAGGATGTTCACTGCTTGATATGGAAGTCTGACAGAACACAAATTAATCATTGTAATAGTGATTCATAACTTCTTGGTAAATTGTGGATGTGCATAATGAATCAAGAATTGTCCTTTGGTATTCCCAAGAGTTCTGTCCCTAAATCTCAAATGCCTCAAGTGAGTCTGGTCCTTTAAGTGTCTTATGTGTTCTTGTACTTTGTAATGAGATTATACAAATTCTGTAGTGGCTTTGCTGTTTAGCGTCCTTAAGTAGTCTTTCTAGAAGGAAAATAAACCTCAAATTTGTGGTAATAGTCAAAATGCTGACTGAGACCTACTTTACCTGGTTTTAATCACTCTGATGAAGCTTTGGCAATTTTTTGGTGTTATTTTGAGAAGCTCACAAATCGAGGAAAAAATTCTCAAAATTATCTGAAGAAGCTGAAGTATATGGCAAAATTCTCAGTAGGACTATTGGAAAACAATTCCATATCATGTGCTAATTTTCCTAGAAAAATTGAAGAAATAAAATCTTGAAAAAGGCTTTTGTTAGAAAGGCTTTACGGTTAAGATAGACTTCTATATTATTACACAGGACAGAAAACAATGTGTTATATAAATAAAAATATACAACAATTAAAAAAAAGAATGATCAAAATAATGGAATTCATCAAGATGCTAGGAAGTGCTTCAAAAAGAAGACTCATTTATTTCTGTATGCTGTATCAAGTTTCTTTATAACTCTGACTATCTGGCCTATCAAACTCAGTTTACTCTATATTAATATAATGTCCATATAACCCTCAGAAAGAAAAAGGAACATAATCCAATTTCTGCCTGGAACAAAAAGACCCAATAATTGTCACGTTCTGATCAGTTCTTTGGCTATATTTTGTTTTTTCTGTATTTTACATATTCTGTCAAGGATGCACACATAAATTTCAAGCTTTCCTTAAATATTAAATTTCAGGTATAGCCTATAATGATGTAACATATCTCCTTAGCTCTTAAATTCTTACCTTCATTAAAATCTGTATTCAATAATAAAAGTGAATTTCTAGTAAATTCTTAATAAGCTACCACAATTCTTCACTTAATCTTGTCAGAGATGTTTTTATGCAAAAAAACCCACCCAAAACTAAAACCAACATTATAAAGACACTTCTTAACTTGTATGTTATTTCACATACCTAAAGGAAGGAAAATAATCAAAGTTGGGGGGTTCACTTATGTTTCAGAAGCTCAGATGATTTTTATTTTTCTTTGGAAACTATAGGATGATCAATAAACTTTGTTTTGTATTGATGTATAGGCAGGTGCTTTCCTTTTGGATAACAAAAGCAGTCAAACCAGTTTTTCAGTTTTACACCTTCAAGAACTTAATCAAATATGGGCATATATACTTAGGAAATAAGGAGTGTCAAGTAATTTACACTGTTATAATTCTCTCCTCAGTACACTTTGACTTGAGTTGTTATTCCTTGTAATGCACACTTGCTTTCAGAAGCGTAAAAATACTGCATAACGTAACAGCAAGGTTGTCTTAAACACATTTAAACAGCTAAATTATATAATGAAGTTGAAGACAAAGTTTTTTTTTTAATTATTGCACTACAACTGAGAATAAAAAAAAGTATTCAGATTTTACTTAGTGTTTTTAGGATATATTTCTACTTTTAATATATTATTTTGTTGTTAGGTAGATAATGCTGGGCAGAAAATCTAAAGAATGCAAATGCTCTCAAAGCCAAATCTGGAATATGGCTTGAGTGGAATTAGTGATGATAATAAAGACAGACCAGGAAGAGTAGAATACAAAGTTGCAAAGAGTTTTTAACTGGTTTTTAGTCCTACTTCATGACTTTGTGCTAAATTTATTATCTTTGCATAAAGAAACACTAGGGCTTTGAGTATTATTATTGCACAAAAAACAAATGGAAAGGTCTGTAGCTTTGCTCATGCTTTTTTTCCTTACTGTGAACAAGGGGGAATAGGGATTTTAGACATTTCTAGTCATATAGAAGGTGCAGAACAGATTTCATTAAAATGCTGAAATTTAATCTCCTGAATTGCACAAATAAGCTCATTAGTACCGCAAAAACAATATTTAGTTCTTACTGTTATAAGCATTTACCAATTAAATCTTACAGCAGGCATACCACAGAGATGTATTTTCTTTTTAAAAAGAAAAAATAAGGTTAATTAATTTAAGGATGTGTAGGTAATCAAAGGCCTTGACAAACTTGAGGATTTTCTACTCTGTTCTCACAGTTTCTTTCTAGATATGTTGGATAATACATTCAAGTCACAAATTTATTTTTACTGAAGTCAGCAATCCAAATAAGTGTAAATATATCTTCATTTATATAAAAAATACTTTTTGCTTCACTTGTATGTCACATTTGTTATTAATCATGAATAGCCTCTAAGAATAAAATAACGCATTTGTAAATATGAATATAATTTGAGGTCAGTTATGTTTCCTTTCTAATGCAGAATGCAGCAGAAGGTGAAATTGCTGTTCTTAGGAAAGTGAATGATGAAGAAAGGTTTGGAATAAAATTTCCTGTTTAAAGAAAAAAATCATTCCTTGTGAGATTATACTATTTAGAAGAAATAGAAAAAAACTATACATATCCATGTAAGAAAATATTCAAATATATTATTTTTTTTTCCATCTTGGAGGACACCTGTGATCAGATGGTATTAAATTGCAGCATACATGAAGGTATATAGTTTTATATAATACAGACTATTTCATTCCAAAGAGGTGACCTCAAAATAATCTTCTGTAATCATTCATTAATAGTTCATTTCTGTCAAAGCTGGAACTGATAAATTCATGCTATATTGCTGCTTCTATTTTCTGACTGATGGAATCTGCAAATTCTAGTAGACACTACAGTATGAAGGAAAGTTTGGTTACCATAGTTACTTATAAATGGTTCTTCAAATTTCACTTCCTTCAAACATTCGTGTCAGGAAAGCACAAGTAGTCATGTGTTTTTGAAGAGCGGTTGGAATATTTCAAGCTCCACAGCTTGCTGTAGGCAATAAAAGCCTATCATCTTCCATATAGCTATCTTTCATATATGTAAGTATATAAAACACACACATGTGGGTGCTTATAAACACATACACATATAAGTGTAGCTTTTGACCTGTCAAATGTGTGATCTGGGTGGTTTTCCTCTTTCATGTGGTGGACAGAAAGTAAATAAAGAACAGACAGACCTCTGTGAAACTATGATGAAAAGTGAGTGTGACCTTTGAGAGACCAAGCCAAAACACATATGACCCAGTTCTAGTTGAGACGTTATTTGTACGTGTGTTTTGGTGTTTTAACCACACTTGACTCTTTCTATCCCTTTCATGAAACTTTAAGACAAACACTTAGGAACTGAAATTAAGATAAAATATCTCCATTCTGAACAACTTCCTTTCCCTAACATGCAGTTTTCTGTCAGGCTTCCTAAGGCTCAGTAAAGCAGGTTACTGAAGAAAACAGAAATTCTGAAACTTTCTTAAGTCCTGTTTATAATGATAGAGAGTGGCACTACATGACCATTTACCCATGAGAGGAACAGTGCCACTGATTGGATTAGAGCAGGAGAGACTAATGCAGTTATGTCCTTAAGGGTTAGAAGAAAAATGAATCTTTCACCTCTGCGAGTGAGCACAACCAGCAATTCAAAAGAGTTATATGTTTGAGGTAGTTTGCAGGATCTGTTCTATTTGTCATTGGAATTGGCTGTTGAGCATTTGGCAAAATCTGAGTTGTTTCAACCCTGGATCATTATCCCGAAGTCCCTTTCTGTGCTTAAACTTTAAAAGCAGTTTGGGGGCATCTAAAAAGAAAGAGGAAATCATAACACATTTCTGCACTTTACAGCAATACCATTACTTAATAATTCTGAAAACAACTGCTACTTACATTTTCATAGGACTTCAATACTATGAGATTCATAGTAGTATCTATGAAAAATCTCTTAAGATTGAGTAGATTTTCCAAGACACCTAAATGAACAAGCTGCCAAATCCTCAATGCTAGGCACCAGACCTCAGGGGAGCAACTAATTTTCTTGTATAACTTGGTAATTGATGAGTTTACTGCTGTATGAATTAATATTTTTTCCAGAATGTTGCTACTTGTCCAGCGAGTCATTTGGAAGATTTCATTTTGAATATTTTTAAATACAACATTAAATGACCAAAAGGAAATTCACCCCTCTCAGCCTGTGATCTCCTGAGAAAAATCTTACTGTGAGATAATAGAGATGTTTCAATTATTTCTTTTGTTGAATGGCAGCCGATATTTTTTCTGCTTGTAAGTTGTTTGTTCATGAATGCTAGTTTAAAAAAGTTCTTTTTAATAGTATTGTTTTTCATTTACAAGAATGTTCTGTTAAATATATACCTGAGTTGTTTTGCCAACTGTTGTATTTTTGATTTTCATCTATCAAAAGTACATTGGCTACCACTAGTCACCTATAGTAACAAAACAAACTGACCAGTTCTGTGAAGTTCTAAGATCATTCTATTTTCTTAACAGATTATTTTCAATCACAGATTAATGAATACATAAGAGCCCCAAAAGTTCATATAAAATTCTTTTTCAGTGCAGTATATGGGCTTTCAAAAATGGTCTGTCTTCAGCGTTTTCACATTAGCACACAGCTAAGGCAACTCACTCAATTCAGGAGAATGACCACAGTATCCTGTGGCCTGTTCCACTGGCTATATTCAACTCAGAAATTTGTAGATATGTACAGTCTCATTAATTTTCTTTATTATTACATTAAAAACAACTATCCATTACCATTATTAACCACACACACACACATACACACACGAATTCCCCTTGATTTTCTCCTGCTCTTAGAATACAGTCAATCAGGGCTCAGACCTCAGTAGAAGCTTTCATCATGAGAACGTTTAACTGTACAAACTAGAAATAGCTTCACAAGTTGTTATGTACAATAGAATCTGGTGTGGCTGTTATGTTTACTTAGAGAAATGAAAGGTTCTCCTCCTTCCTAATCCCCAAGAACTGCTCAGAAGGTGGATATCAGGAGTATGTAAGTTCCACGATGGCTTGAATCATAGAATTGTAGAATGGTTAGAGTTGGAAGGGACCTTAAAGATCATCTAGTTCCAACCCCCCTGACATGGGCAGGGACACCTTTCACTAGAACAGGTTGATCAGTGTCTTATCCAACCTGGCCTTGAACACCTCCAGGGATAAGACATCCACAACTTCTCCAGACAACTTATTCCAGTGTCTCACTACCCTCAGAGTAAAGAGTTTCTTCCTAATATCTAATCTAAACTTACCCTCTTTCAGTTTGAAGTCATTACCCCTCGTCCTATCGCTGCACTCCCTGATAAAGAATCCCTCCCTATCTTTCCTGTATGCCCCCTCTAAGTACTGAAACACTGATATAAGGTCTCCCTGGAGTCTTCTCTTCTCCAAGATGAACAACACCAACTCTCTCAGCCTTTGCTCATAGCAGAGGTGCTCTAGCCCTCTGATCATCTTCATGGCCCTCTTCTGGACTCACTCCAACAGGCCCATGTCTTTCTTAGGCTGGAGGCCCCAGAGCTGGACACGGTATTCCAAACGGGGTGTCACCAGAGCAGAGTAGAGTAGGAGACTCACCTCCATCAACCTACTGGCCACGTTTCCTTTGAAGCAGCCAGGGATATGGTTGGCTATCTGGGTTGCGAGTGCACATTGCTGGCTCATGTTGAACTTCTCATCCACCAACACCCCCAAGTCCTTCTCCTCAGGGTTGCTCTCCATCCTTTCTCTGACCAGCCTGCATTTGTGCTTGGGATTGCCCTGATCCAACCTTGCAACCTTGCACTTGGCCTTATTGAACTTCATGAGGTCCACGCAGGCCACTTCTCAAGCCTGTCAAGGCCCTTCTGCATGGCATGCCTTTTCTTCAGCATGTCAGCTACTCCACAGAACTTGGTGTCATTGACAAACTATGAGCATGAACTCAATCCCACTGTCTGTGTTGCTAACAAAGATATTAAAAAGTACTGGTCCCAGTACTAACCCTTGGGAAATGCCACTTGGCATTGCTTGACCACAGCTCTTTGAGTTCAACCATCCATCCAATTCCTTATCCACCAAGTGGTCCATTCATCAAATCTATGTCTCTCCAATTTAGAGACAAGGATGTCATGTGGAACAGTGTCAAATGCCCTGTACAAGTCCAGGTACATGATGTCAGTTGCTCTTCCCTTATTCACCAACACTGTAACCCCATCAGAGAAGGCCACCAAAATTTTCAGGTACAATTTGCCCCTAGTGAAGCCATGTTGGCTGTCACCAATCACCTCTTTATTTTCTATGTAGTAATGCCTTAGTATAATTTACAGGAGGATCTGCTCTGTAATCTTGCCAGGCACAGAAGGGAGACTGACCAGCCTCTAGTTCCCCACTTTTTTCCTTTTTAAAAATGTGGGTTATGTTTCCCCTTTTCCGTTCAGTGGGAACTTCACCAAAGTGGCACGATTTCTCAAATATAATGGATAGTGGCTTGCGAACTTCATCCATCAATTCCCTCAGGACCCGCAGATGAGTCTCATCAGCTTCCATGGACTTCTGCAATTCAGGTTCGTCAGCTGGTCTAGAACCTGGTCTTTTCATACAATGGGTGATTCTTCATTCTCCCAGTCCCTGCTTTTGCCTTCTGCAACTAGAGCGGTGTGGCTAGGGCACTTGATGGTAAAGACTGAGGCAGAAAAGTTGTTGAGTACTTCAACCTTGTCCAGATCCCGGGTGACCAGGTCTCCTTGTTTCCCCCCAGAGAAGGCCCACAATTTCCCTAGTCTTCTTTTTGTCACTGACATACCTATAGAAAGCTTTCTTGTTGCCCCTGACACCCCTGGACAGAGTTAACTCTATCTGGGCTTTAGCTTTCCTAACCCGATCCCTGGATGCTGGCACAATTTCTCTGTATTCTTCCCAGGATGCCTGTCCTTCATCCATGAAGGCCTCCTGGTATTTTTGCCTGACCTCCTCTTCATTAGAATGCATCGCTCTTGAGCTGGGAGGAGGTGATCCTTGAATTTTAGGTAGCTTTCTTGGGCCCCTCTTCCCTCCAAGGCTTAATCCCATGGTACCCTGCCAAGCAGATCCCTGAAAAGCCCAAAGTCTGCTCTCCTGAACTCCAGGGTAGCAAGCTTACTGCACACACTCCTTGTTGCCCTAAGAATCTCAAGCTCCACAATCTCATGATCACTGCAGCCAAGACTGCCCTTGAGCTTCACTTTCTCCACCAGCCCCTCCTTGTTGGTGATAACGAGGTCCACCATGGCAACTCTCCTGACTGTCTCCTCTATCACTTGGAGAAGGAAGTCATCATGAATGTATTTCAGGAACCTCCTGGAGTGCTTACGCCCTGCTGTGTTGTCCCTCCAACAGATATCAGAGTGGTTGAAGCCCCCCATGAGAACCAGGGCTGCTCATATCTGTCTCTAGAGGGCCTCATCTGCTCGGTCTTCCTGGTTGGGTTGCCCATAACAGACCGGCACTGTAATGTCACCTGTCCCTGCCCTCCCTTTATTCCTGTCCCATAGGCTCTCAGTCGACTCTTTATGTGTCCCGAGGCAGAGCTACATACACTCCAGCTGGTCCTTGACATAGAGGGTGACACCCCCTCCTCATCTCTCCTGCGTGTCCTTCCTGAAGAGCCTGTATCCTTCCATTCCAACACTCCAGTCATAGGAGCTATCCCACCATGCCTCTGTGATGTTAATAAGATCATAGGCCTGCAGGCATGTGCACATCTCTAACTGCTCCTATTTGTTCCTCATGCTATGTCTGTTTGCATAAAGGCATTTAAGCTGGGCCGCCAGTGAAGCTGACTTACTGGAGTTGAGTGTCTTGTTTTCCTTTACGCTGTACTCTAGGTGTTTTCCTGATGACTTGTGACCCTTCTCCAGGCTCTGGGCATCTGTTACTGGCATTGGCATCACACTCGTAAGAGTGGGACGGATTGAGCTTCTCCTCCCCTGGCAACTCTAGTTTAAAGTCCTCTTCAGGAGCTTGGCAAGCCTCTGACTGAAGATGCTCTTCTTTCTCTAAGGGAAAGGGGTATCAGTTTTCCTGATACCTTTCAATAATTCCACTGTGTGGTGCATTTTTAAAAATCTTTCTGCTATCTGTTTTCCTAGATGCTATGAAGATTCATGAACAATACAGTTGAAGACATAGGACAGGTTCTCATGATTTCTTCTCAAGTTTGTCTAAACAGAGACTATTCCCATGTAAGTATACTCTCTGACCTACTGTAGTCTTGATTAAATTTATGTGCTTGATTACCACATTTTTTTCTTATCAAATAACAACAGCATAAGATGATTAAATACATCAGTATTCTCATAAAAATGTAGTTTAATTTCCATTCTTATCTAGTAATCAGTCTTATTGCACTCTTTGTTATGAGGAGTATACTTCGTACATTTTTAGCTACTTTGGGTGTTGCTTTATTAGTGGATTCCTTGTATTTTGGTTTTGTGAGGTTTTTTTGTTATTTTTTTCTTTTTTTACTAGATGCATTACCCACCTATTAGGACAGCAAACTCTAGAACTATACAGAATAGACAACAGCTCCTATCTTTGTGGAAGTGTGAAAAATATCTAAGTCAGAAGTCACCTACCAAAACTTGACCTTAAGAAATATGGTTAATTTGTAACTTACATTTTATCTGTTTTTCTAATTTGAAGTAATTCAATTAAAATAGTTAATTTCATAAGGTGCTAAAAGACTAATATAAGCAGTGTTTTTGAGGGTACCAATTTCTTGAAAGATGCCTGTTTATTTGAAGACCAGAAATTCTGTCTGAATATAAATAAATAAATTTGACACAAAAAATAGTATTTGAAGGACTACGAAGTATAAAAAAAAGTAGATTAAGTTTTAGAATTTTCCCAGCAACTTCCTTGAAGCCTAAGAATAGATCCTAATTTGTTCAATTTTTGTAATCTGTTCTTTAACAGTGCCATGCATTCTTTGACATTTTCCAGAGGAAATAGTAGGTGCTGAGCGCTTCAGAAATCCAGTCTATTAAGAAAATCCTGTCATATTGGAGCATGTTAGGCAATTTATACCATGTACAGAGTGTCTCTACAAGCTGGACATACACAGTTTGAGATTACAAAGCAAATATTTTTTGGTAGTACACACAGTAGATGGCTGGGACTAATAAGCTATTATGCTAATATGCTCACCATCCCCAGTGAGACATTTCATGAGTTTCTGCTGGCCTGGCAGGCATCAGCTGGGTGAGGATGGGTTAGCCTTCAGTGTCCCCAGGCGCAGGCAAACCCTCTGTGTTGCAGAGCTGCCATCTTTCAATTCCCTTTTTTTGTTTAGGGCTTATGCCTGTTCGTGTTGGCATTTTTCCCTTGAGCAGTTAAATATCACTGTCTCGACAAGGGTACTATTGTTTGGGTCTTTATACATCCCAGCTTGCCTGGCTTTAGCTTACATAAGTCCAGGTCACATAGGTCTCAGATGGCAAGCACCTGAAATCACTAGCTGAGGGTTACAGTACTTTGTTCAAACAGAACATGCTGTGAATGACGTGGATTATCTGTTTATAGACATATGAAGTTTCAAATCCATGCTGAAAGCTGTAAAATAAGTTTAGACCAATAATTTCATTTCAAATATTCTGAGTTCCCCAATATTTTTTCTTGTGCAAAGACTGCATATCCAGCAAGGGCTTAGATGTTGCCCACCTACAAACAAATGAATTAACAATGACCTGCTGGATGGGACATTTATTCATCTTTGTCCTTACACTATAGTTTTAGAAAGACAATTATTAATGCTTGCTTAGGCTGTATGTATACCAGTAAAACACATGTTTGGGACCACTCTCTGGAACTACAACCAAGTGGCATGGAGTGGTCTGTGTACATGCTGCTAAATTCTTTAATCCTCCAAAACAGTGTGGCCATACCTGAACTCCTTAATGGAAAGAGCCTACGGTGCCCAGCCCATGCTGCGTCCAGGCCTGGGAGGGTGTTAGTGAGCTCAGGCCAAAACTGCTAGGAAAAGATCTAACCATTTCCCAGAACGGATGACCACCTACTAGCACCCTTCAGTGTTACCCAGCACTGCTTGTGCAGTTAATATCCAACTAACCTGCATTATGACTTTGTCCATTAAAGGACTTGATTTCAGTTATTTCAATGCAAATATATGACAATTTATTTTTCCAAGAGTTAAAGATACAACAGTAGAAAATACACTATCCAGATGAAAATTTTGGTTTAGTTTATCTTATAATCTACTGTTGAATTATTTACTGTACTCTTTGGTAATATGAACAATTTTATAATAAAAGTATGGAAACCAAAAGGGAATTCTAGCCAAGGTCAGCCTGACTTTCCATAACGTGTTAAAAATTGCTAAATATACCTCTCACCATTAGGTCCCAGATCTAAATCATAAATTGCTATCATTAAATGTTGTTTCTTGTTTTCATTCACGTCCCAAAAAAATTAAAACAGCAATATGCTCACTTAATAGTGGAGAAGTGTATTTATATGCACTTCATACACACAGAACCTTAGAATTACCATGCAAAGGAAATGAAAATGGGCTTGAGTGTCATTTGTAATGGATAGATTGTGGGTTAACTGTGTAACAAGTCTACCTCTACCAAGAAGAGGCGTTAAGGCTGTGGGACTAAAATCCTTGAGCAGTGTGTTTGCTTCCTTTTAAAAGGACTTTGGGCAAAACGAGCACTGCTGGGTCCACTGCAAGGTACTCATAGAAAATATTCCTCTCTGTCCTTCCATTCCAGGGAAGGATTGTGCTATTCTCTGAAGCAGGAACAATTTTTCTCTATATTCTAAGAAGCCTGATTGGTCCTGATTGCAGTAATCCCAAAGCAAAATATTGTTTGGTGTTTTTTTCTTATCTAAACCACTTTTTTTCTTTTTTTTACCCATATGGAAGAATCATGCTTCTAACTAGATATACTTAGGGATAGGGGAAGAGGGACATGACATTTTGCCCCACAAACTTGCGCCCCACTTACGAAAATTCTAAAAAGGGGATCAGGATTGCTTACTGGGTTTTTTTAACAGAAACTAATTATTATGTAGTGTAATTATGTGTATGAAAAAATTACTGAAAACAGGTTATTGTATGAAAACCAGGTTATTGCTAACTTTCTAGTACTTTCTGCTATTTTTTAGCTTCCTTTGGACATGACTACGTAAATGACCTATAACACTGTTTCAGGGAAGCAGACTGAAGTCACAGTAATGACTTAGCCCCTTTTCTGTCAGTTCCTAGGTCTTCTTTGCAAATGAGTAGCAAGAAGATGACAGGAACCTTTGAATGTCTTTTGGGCTCTAATTATAGTTTAATGTGCTTTTTCAGTCTTCTTAGATCTGCTTAAAGTGTTGTTCTTGTTGGAAATAAAACCTTTAACAGCTGAAATCTGTTCTTCCTTTAAAAGAAATTGGGTAACATCTATGGCTCAAGTGATTAGGAGTAACACTTGTCATACTTCTACTATAAATCACATATCATTTTTCCAAGAAAGAAAAGAGGATGAAGAAAAAGCAAAGCATCCTCTGTATTATTATTGCGCCTAGAAATAACTGTGCAGCTGCAACAAAGAAATAAATGAGAAGAAGACAATTAATGTTTTCAGCCTGCTTTTTTTTTTTTTTTATATTCAGTATGTACTGGATCTGTTACCTAATTACTTTAATATGTGCTAATCAGACTTTGTCACTGGAGACTCACCAGTGGCAGCTGCTCATGTACAAGACTAAGAACAAAACAGTTATTTAACTCTAGTCTAGTCCTTTTTCTTTTCCATACGCATCTATCCTCCTGCTGCTTTTGGACTATCTAATGTCTGGCTCTATGTCAAAACAATGTTGTGAGACCTGATTATCTCAGCATTAAAAATTAATTTGCTATATAAATTGTAGGATGTCTGTTTGTACAGAAATCCAGTGCTACCTTTTCTGCTATAGATGACTAGCTTTCTTTAAAGGAGAGTGAGGCAGCTCACCAGGGACTGTTTGCAACAAACACCCACCTTGTGTACCAGACCCACTCTTACATCTCCAAGTACAGATATAATCCCTGCCATGTAACAATGTCCCCTACCAGTGTTTGCTGGGTCAAAGTGCTTTCTGATCATTCCCTTTCTTCAGGTACACTTTGGAAATTTCATTTGGAAATACTAGAGAGCTGGAGAAAGATCTCCTCAGCCCAGATTTACTCCATTTGAAAGCTCCTCCTGGTTTTGTCTTTTAGAATAATAATTCTGTTATCTGCAGCAGGAGAGAGGAGGGGAATTGAACTATAGTGCACCATCTCGTCCAGTGGGTCACTGAAGATCTTTCAAAAAAGTCCCTCCTGTCTTTTTGTGCATGTGTTGGTTCAGTTCTGTCTAACATAACACACAAGGCACTAATTAGCTGTTTTCTTCTCACTTGCCCAAATCATCATTAAATTAGTCTTGTAGCTATTGTGATAGGTATGAATAAGGACTAACATATATTTTGAATGTAAGAGATTCCTATTCATTTACAAAGGAAATTATATGTGAATATTCCTGGGCATGAAATATTCTTTCATTTGCATGCAAACTTTCTAGTGAAACATCCTTGATATCTTACTGACTATGTGATAAGTAAAAAACTGTGTTCACAGCTAGCATATCCTGCTGGTATTAGGCTGTAGTACCTCCAACAGCCTAGTGATTCCTACCCAAATGTAAATTTGCTTTTAGTATCTACTGTCATTTTGCCTCCTACTTACACGTTATTACAGAAGCAAGAAAATGAGCTGTTAAATATTCTGACATTAAAATTGGACTCCCCTCCCTCCCCACTTCTCATCCAGCCCAGCAATAGCCTCTGTTTCCTGGGCAAGCAGTTTCACCAGAGGAGATGCAAGCTGTTGTGAGACCGTGGGTCTGCACTACTGAAGTTAACAGCTCCTGGCTCCCATTTTAGCAAGCAAGCACACAACAGAGCTGGAGAACTATTGCAACCTAAAATAACTTTCTGTTTCTTTCACAATTTATTTATTTGTTTGTTTGTTTAATTTGGACCCATTTCCGAAGCAAGTCTGCCATGTGCTCCAGTGACCTGTTGAGCTGAAACAACTGACTGGAACTCTCTCTGAGATTGTTTCCTCTGAGTTGCAGGCTGTACTCTGCTGAGATCAACCAGGAAGAAAAGCAGTAGTGAATCCCAAGTGATTCTCTGTCTTAATCAAGCCATGCTCATCAGTCAAAATCAAAGGAAACCTAGTGGGGTATGCACTTTTCTTAACTGAACAGGTCCTCATGCACTTCTATGGAAAGAAGGAGTATTATATACAGAGAGGTTGCTTGTTAATTAATGATGATTTTCTGGCGATATATTTGCTACAGACCTTGGAGGAACTTTTTTTGTCTCTAACATGTTGCATTGATCACCGTAGAAGCTTAACTGTAAGGTATGAGACAAGCTGTGTTGGGCGAAGTCTCAGAAGTGGACAGTGATTGAGAAGAAAACACGTTGAGAGAGTTGATGTTTTAGTAGCTGTAAAAGAACTGGGAACCAGGTCAGCCTCAGTGTCAGCTGAGGATACAAAAAGCAGGAATGATCCTGGTAAGTTAAGGGCATGGACAGATGACTCAGTCTTTGGTTTCTTTGGTGAGCCACCAGGCTATGTCAAGTTTTATTGTTATGAATACAAATTATGATTTCTTTCCTTGCTTATATATGAAAAGACTGGAAACTTTCTTCCCAAAGACTGTCAGCCTTTAGGTACTTTTTATTAACTGGTAATGTGGGTAGCTGATAGTAAATAAAGCAATTGCATTTATTTGTTTAACCATAACACAATAAATTTTACATGGCAGATAATAGATTGTCCTTAATTTTTTTTTAAAATACAATAATAAAAAAGGCGGTAAAGTTGCTGTAAAGTCTACAACAGCATCACTGGTTCTACACCCTCCAGATGATTACTGATGATAAGAGTATTCAGTGGTTGTTTTTATGGACCCTCCAATGGTTCTTAATAAATCTTAAAGTTTTTCTTCTTTAGTGTACAAGAGTAAAGCCTTCCTAAGGCACTAAGACCTTATTGGTCTAGAGAAGCAAAAATTGCAGAATTCAACCAACATGTCGGTCTATTTCTACACCTTCTGTGGATATATGTGTGTGTATATGAAAGAAGAGAGAGTGAGAGAAAAGACAGAGAGAGTTATATTTCCTGAAATGATTTAGAAATCATATTTCAATTTGTGGTGATCCCACAGTCTGTTCTGTCACAACTATCTCAGACTTAATTTGGTGATTTTATGATGTAAAAATTATCTCTACATCTCCTAAATCCCTCTGTTTTCATTTTTTACGAATGGAGTACACTCATGGCAATATCAGAACTGAACAAGGTTTGTTGATACAATTGCTTGAAAGTCATATTCAGTGTCAGTTCAAGGTCTGTGAACCATGTACACAAATGCAGTTCTGGTGATGGGGCAGAATAAGACAGTTAAGACTAAACCGAGGTGTATTGGGTTTGTATGGCAAGGTTTTGGTAACACGGGATGCTACAGAGGTGACTTCTATGAGAAGATGCCAGAAGCTTCCCCTGTGTACACCAGAGCCAGTGCCAGCTGTCTCCAAGATGGACCTACATCTTCTAAATCCCTCTGCTTTCATTTTTCATATTTATGTCTTACAAAAGATATAATTAAGAAAATCTAACAAACTCCACCTGTTTAACTTCTGGAGTCTTTATTCCTACTATACAAAACCAAACTCTAGTAAACTAAACGAAACTATTGTGTTGGGACTGTATGGCAAGGTTTTGGTAACATAGGATGCTACAGAGGTGACTTCTATGAGAAGATGCCAGAAGCTTCCCCTGTGTACACCAGAGCCAGTGCCAGACAGCTCCAAGATGCGCCTGCTGCTGGCCAAGGCTGAGCCCATCAGCGATGGTGGTAGTGCCTCAGTGACAACATATTTAAGTAGGGGGGGAAAACCCCAGTGCAACAGCAATTGCAGTGGGAGAAAGGAGTGAGAATATGTGAGAGCAACAACTCTGCAGACACCAAGGTCAGTGAAGAAGAAGGAGGAGGAGGAGGTGCTTCAGGCACCAGAGTAGAGATTCCCCTGCAGCCTGTGGTGGAGACTGTGGTGAGGCAGGCTGTCCCTCTGCAGCCATGGAGGTTAATGGTAGAGCAGATATCCACCTGAAGCCCATGGAAGATCCAATGTCAGAGCAGGTGGATGCCCAAGGGAGGCTGTGACCCTGTGGAGAGCCTGTGCTGCAGCAGGCTCCTGGCAGGACCTGTGGTCCCATGAGGGACCCATGCTGGGGCAGTCTGTTCCTGAAGGATTGCACTCCATGGAAAGGACCCACACTGGACCAGTTTGTGAAGAATTGCAGCCTGTGGGAAGGACTCATGTTGTTGGAGAATTTTGTGGAGGACTGTCTCCCGTGGGAGGGACCCCATGCTGGGTCAGGGGAAGAGTGTGAGGAGTCCTCCCCTGAGGAGGAAGGAGAGGCAGAGGCAACATGAGATGAACTTACTGCAGCCCCCATTTCCCATCTCTCCATGCCACTGGGACTGAGGAGGTAGAGAAAAATCAAGAGTGAAGTTAAACCTGAAAAGAAGGGGGTGCCAGGGGAAGGTGGATGTTTTTTAAGATTTGGTTTTATTTCTCATTATCTTACTCTGATTTGAGTGGTAATCAATTAAATTAATTTTTTTTTCCCAAGTTGAGTCTGTTTTGCCCGTGACAGTAATTGGTGAATGATCTGTCCTTGCCCTTATCTCAATCCACGAGCCTTTCATTGTATTTTCTCTCCCCTGTCCAGCTGAGGAAGGGGAGTGATTGAGTGGCTTTGGTGGGCTACTGATGTCCAGCGTGGTTCAACCCATCATACTGGTTAACTAGAAATACAGAATTCAACAACAAAACTTAGGAAAACCTGGTTAACTAAATGAATCAGTAATGCCTACACTAATGTAATATTCTTGTGTCAATAGTTCTCCTGGGTCCCACATTGCAGTTATTTGAAATGCATTTGGCAACTTTGACTTTTCACGTCTTAACAAGACACATAAACTTGGGGAGCTGTATTAACAAATGTATCTTCTATGTCTGTATATTTGTTCAAAGAAGCCAATTGTCTTTCTGTTCTAGTGGAGATAATGATACTTGAGTCTTCTGGAGGCATAAAACATTACATTGAAAAAATAACACCTGTGATACTGAAATCTCAGTTTGATTGCGAGTTTTCTGTTACTATGAGTTGTCTGTGTTTTTCAAACGTCCTCAGATGGTTTTGCCTTCTTTCATTCAGAATGCAGATGCCAAGAGAGTGTGATGGCCACTTCTGCCTAATAAAATGACAAGAGCCATATTGCAATAATTACTATATAGTATATGGATTATTTGATGCCTAACTTGCCAATTGCCCATATCAACTTTTGTTGCTAGTTTTAATATGAAATGTAAGAACTCAGTTTTGGTTAAGTGAGTAGAAGAGTCTTCTTCTGTTTAATGGAAAGGGCACATAAATTCATCTAGAGGCAGCCCTTCTTTTGTAACTTTTAACTAATTTATTCATTGTGCATCAAAAGTAAATACATCCAGGAAGAGTCATTTACAGTGACAAGGTATGTATCAACAACAATATGAACTTCCAGCAGCTAACACCCTATCCATCACAGGAATGAGAGATGAGAGAGGGGGGAAAAAAAAGAATAAAATCTTGAAATCTTTGGAAAAGAGTTATAAACTGACCCAGTCTCCATCTGAAATAGCTGTTGGATTAACAGCTCCATATTGACAATAGTCGTCTTTTGTTATTCCTAGAACTCAACTTTATGGTCTTACAATGGTTTTTATAACAAAATGTAAACACACACATCACTGTGTACCATTTAAACAATAATGAAATAATCTTACATTTATATGACTTTCTAGTCTTTCATATAAACTGGAAATAACTCAATCTTACTGTTCAGAGCTGTGACCATGGAAAAGTAGGACCAGTTATATTTTTTGTCTGAGAATAGGTGAGATGAACTAAGTTACTGCCATTCAAATAAGTGCAAAACAAAGTAATTCACTAAAGATGTCTATACGATTATTAATACCTTATTTGTTACAGATGACATAAAGTTCATGGAAAGACTTGCCTATAAAAAATGGGAGAAAATGCTTCTAGTTGCTTTACTATCACAGTATTAACAATTTAAATTACAATGTCATGAAACAGTACTGATGAATTGTTGGTAGAAAGTACATTAGCCCCTCTCTTTAAGGGAAAGATAAAATTTTATTTAATACAAAGGTTAGGAAGGCATTGGATTATTTTCCTGAATTGTGTTCTCTGATGATTAAACTTTCTTAAAATGTGTGTTCTGTTTACCATTTACTCATTTAGTTAGTAGATTTTTTTTTAATTCATGGACTACATCCTGAAATGTAGTCTATAAAGATCAAACAGGTTTAAAATTAAAAACTCTGGCATGAAAATGACGTAATCAGCTGGTAGGGAATTCAGGTACTCAGTACTTACTGTCTTCTGGACTTGATCTAACACACACAGAAGCCTATGGAATTACTGCCTCTGATTTCAGTGATGTTTTAGATGATATTCTACTTTAAAATGCAGAGATGTTTCTGTGTTAATGATTGTCGCATGTGGGAACAATTTGAACTTAAAGGAAACTTGAGTTTTTGCATAGTGGGAGCTTAGTATTTCCTTTTACAGTGTTTCATAGACTGCTGAGATACAAAAAAATATAACGTCATAGTAGGTTTATGTAAGTACTGGCTATTTTGGGAAAGTTAATACTCCGTCATTGGCTTCCCATTTAGAATTGAATTTCTCTATGTTTGTAATGTCTTTAAAGTTGAAACTGTAATTAATTTAGTATTATTTTAAATTAATACTTCAGGGAAAACATCAAACTAAAAATATGCATTTTTCTAAAGCTTATACTATCTTAAAATTTGTCTATTTAACAACATAATTTTAGGCATAAGATTTGTAAGTCCATAGAGAATGTTAAGAAAGTTTATCTGTTCTGAATGTTTGAGATTTTCTGTTTTAGAGAAGACAAAATGAGAAGAAAACAAATTTGCTATTTATAATAAAGAAACCACAGAAAGACTGTGAGTTCTGAATGACTACAGATCAAATTTTCCTCTCTCATTGTACTTAAAGCCTTTCTGAATATTTCCATGATAAATTATTTAGTCTATCTGCTGGATGTAAAGAGGAAAGGAACTGCCAGACATATTTAGTGACAAGCTTGCCCCTGTGTGCTTAGTTGTTTTCACATTGTAGTGAAGTTAAATGAAAAGCATTTGTGGTACAGTAACGGGTTGAGCATTTACCTCCTTGTCAGTCAGGCGTGTAGATGATTAATTATGTCTGTATGTAGAACCTTTTTAAAATATTTGACTGATGCACATCGTTAAAAGGTTATAGAACCATTTAGTAGAAGATTTGGTTTATGTATGGGCATAAGACCAGTTCAAAACCTAGTCAAATTGTCTTGGAATGATATGGATGATCCTCCAAAAATGTTGTGTGTTTAACTGTATGAGTTAATGGAAGTGAGGTTCAGACACACTAGTGTGTCTGCCAGGACACTCTGTATGAATCAGTGAGGGTGTTCTCTATGGATACTGCTAACCTTTATTTAGGGTTTTGTTTTGTGGGTGGAAATTACATGAGGTTGGCTTCCCAAAATGGAACTTTGTACATTAAAAAAAAAAAAAAAAAAGAAACACTAAACCCTTTGCTTAGAAATGAAGACTTTTGAGGTAGTCTACAAAAAGTATTAGAGTAAAACAAAAACATTTATGAATTCCAGTTTAAATACATACATGACATTAACAAGGAAGGAAATAAATGCAAAAATATGCATTTGATTTCAACTTTCTAACAATAATCATCACATAATATATGTAACTCATAAAGCTTTAAAGTGCTGTACAGTGAAAGAATTCACACAACTTTACAGCAGAGAAAAACAGGGAGATTGTCAGCAATTCATTCTAAATTACACATGCAATTGAAAGCACAGTGCTCTATGAATAGAGCTAAAATGTTCTGAGGAGTAATCCCCTGGCCACGCTAACATTAACACACATTATTATCTACCTGGAGGCATCAGCTGATAAATCTTTCCAATGACAGAGTAGTAAGTGAGAGCACAAATGGGACTAGTCTTTATCACTTTTATCACTTCTGCTTTTATCACTTTTATCACATTAAGGTTGCTTTCCTCTAGGGTGAGAGTCATCAGAATCCAAAGTCCTGATAACCTGAAAAATCTGAGAAAAACAGAGGCACTACAATATCACCACTACACTGTTTTGTGGTTGTGATGGAGACACTTGCAATACCAACAGTGCAGTGATAGTGGCTTGCTGCTTTTTTTAAAATTTATTTATTGTGGCCACAGGCTTCACATACAGCAACTTCTGTTACTTTTCATCTGCTTCCTTTAGTTTGCAAATCCCTCGCTCGCTATCCCTCAAAGAACCGGAACCAACTAAAGTTTGTACTGTCTGAAGCAGATAAAATACAGTGATAAAAACAAATATGGGAAAAGAGAGGGACAGTTTCAATAAGCCAAACTTTGACTATTATGCTTTCGTCTACATTTTAACTATTAATGATATTGCATAGGATTTTTTAAAACTTGAAATAGCACGCTGTCCTGGTTCCGGCAGGGACAGGGTTAATATCTGGCACAGCACAGGTATTCCACACCACGTGACGCCATTCCCAGTATTTAGGGGGAGCTAGCCGGGGAGGGGGGTTCCCAGTTTGGGAGCAGGCGGGGACGGTCCGGGTCCGGTCGGTGCACGTCGGTACGGTACCCCTATTTATACATTGCTCTGCCAGTACTATTGTTGTTTTGTCAATTTTTCTTTGTTGTTCTGTTAAATTGCTTTTTATCTCAACCCACGAGTTTTTGCCTTTTTATTCCAATTTTCCTTCGCTGCTGCGAGGTTTGGGTGAGCGGCCGCGTGGTTCTTTGTGCCGGCTGAGGCCAAACCACGACACACGCTTATCTCCTCATACAGAAAACAAGTAAGATATTTGGTACCAAACATGGTTCCTATTATTTTCTGTTTTAAAACTTTCAGACTTTCTTTTTTTAAGTTACTGGGAGAAATACAATTTTAACATATATTTCTGATTTTGTGATGAAAGATCCTGCCTCCTTATTTGGGCCTGCAAATGTTTTGAATCTAGTTTCTTAAGCCTGGAGATAGTACATATCATAGAAAATGTTTTGTTGAAATAAATACGCCTGATGTGCAAGGAATAAGCATTAAATAAGCATTTAGATTCTTTCAGGATACTGAGCTATCTAATCATCTAATGCTGCTTAACTTTGAATTTGTTATAATTTCTACAATATGAAAATAACTTTTAACCTCTCCAACTGCTACTGGATATATATCTCTTTTGGTAAAAGAGAAATAGTGATAATTAATAGAGTTTATTGAATAAAACAAAAAGACGAATGTAGAGACTTCTGCCTGCTTTGAGTTAAAATAGAAATGGATAACAATAATAAAAAAAGTAATGATCCAAAAATAAACTAAATTAATGATCTTATCTAAGACTGCATAGAAATAAATGCCCCTGCTCAGTTTATTCCCTTTCTAATAAAGAAAATCTATTAAACAAACAGAAGACAACTAGAAAAAGCAAAGAAACAAACAAACAAAAAAAGTTCATTTGGCTTTTCTAGCTTCCCTTAATAGGATAAAACTGCACTTTATATTAAGCACATGAAAAGAAATCTAAATTAATGAAATTAATAGAAATATCCATTTGATAAACATGAATACAGTCATTTAAATCAGAGATTTGTCTGTTTTGTTACTTACAACCAAATCACTCTTTCTCTTTCCAAACCGTTTAGGGTTAAAAAAAAAAAACACAACAAAAAACCCCAAACTATTTTATTTTTCAATTACACCTTTGTCAGTGCTTGTTAATAATATACAAACATGCAAAAATTAGGATTAGTTTGTGATCTATTATTGTTTAGTGGATTAGTTCAGGAATCATAAAGTAAAAGGGATGAGTTACACCCACTGAGTTATTTAGATTCCTATGTATGATTAAGTTACAGTAATAGGTCTGTGGATCTGCGTCTAAACTCACAGGATCAGAAATGATAATACCCTTACCAGTGCTAACTCATGCATTACTTCTCAGTATACATTACTGAATTCCAGACAATACTGTTTCCATTCAGAATTTGCTTTCAAGGGATTCTACTAAGAAACATTGGAAACTACTCCTAAAGAAGCATTTTAGTTAAGTGCAACAATGTTGAATGCTTTTGGTCACTTTTTTGCTTTGTTTCTGCCCTTTCTCTTTGTTTCTTCTAATTTTATTCTGCAAGTTGTAGACCTAATAAGTGTGAAATGAAATGAACCTTAGATCACGTTGTTCCATGTCATAACAAACCCGCTAAAGTTGTTTTGCAGCTTGAGGTAAACAAAAAGTTCAATGCTGTGTGGTTACTGAAAGATTAAGATTTAGACCACTAAAACAGAACCCTGAAGATTTAGCATTTCCTACTGGGCATATTAAATATCACTTTTTTAATGCATTAATCATGTCCCTAGATGCTGGCATGATTAAATTCTTCACAGTTGTCCCTTATAACTCATAACACTTTTCAGTGGGAAAGAATGTATTCCAAAATTTACACTGTGAATGGAAAAACAAGACATCTGCATTTAAGCCACTCTATGTGTAGTCTGAGATAGTGGCAGACTAAGATAATGTCAGCAACTAAACATGAAGTATAGGAGCGCTTGTATGTCTCAGTGAGAGAGAGAGAAAGAAATAATTTATGTTTAACTGGTTTTTTTTACAAGAATTCATCCATGGAATCCAAGGCTTATGGGAAGTACCAGTAGAGCAGAAACACACATTTACACAAACAACATATATATAGCATCTTCTTTATCTACTCGGTGCTTTCCTGAAGACATTGAGGAGTAAATGGCTGGTAGTCATTCAATCAAGGATCAGCATCAGTGAGTTGTCGGAGATCTGGAATTTTATTTTAGGGTTTTTTTTTTTTATCTAGGACTGAGTATAGCCAAAATTTATTCAACAGTATAGCTGTGGCTCCCTAAAAGTTATCAATACTCAACGTTTAAAAATGTTGAGGTCTCAATTTAACTTCTCACTTTTGTTTGTAAGTATTTTGAATTTGAATGTCATCTGGAAATTTTTTCAAAGGTGTGTGGACTGATGTTTAGGAGATGGAAAGTAGGTGAGGTTCCCACAGTGATGTGCAGGACTAGTCAGTGACTTGTCTGGATATTTTTATTCTCTATATTTAAAGGAATAAATATAATGATGTATGTCTCACCTCCATTTCTATAGCTAGAATTTATTTCTCCATCAGCCTGCAGAACACCACAGATATTTGGGAGTCCAACTAAAAAATTCTGGGTTTGGTAACTCTGTTTCTAGCAAACTAATGGTAACAGACAATAAGACAGTAAGTTCTATAGCATTACATTTTAAATGTGAAAGAGATTTCTAGAGTTTTCTTCTAATCCCAGTATCTCTGAAAAGTTCAATCTTCTACTTTGTATTCCAATAAAGAGAAGTTGATAGGACTTGCCCTTTTTTGAACACTTTACTTTCATGCACCACTGCTCTTCCCATTGTGCATATAAAATTTTCATGCACTGAAAGCATGTGCTGATTGATTTGAAATTTAACCAGTTTAAATCATGGTATTTGGAATATATTTTTTCTGAAGAGAGTTAATATTCAAACATATTTGCTTTTATGGTACTTCAATGTACTGAGCAACAAAAAGCCTGGTAAGCAGCTCGATAATTTCCGTAGAAATAGTAAAGGTTTTAAAAGATAAAGTAGTCAGAATAGTTCTTGTCTGACCTTCTGGTTTATCAAATAAATTCTTAACATCAAAGAAAGATGTGCCTTTAAAAGAATAAAGAACCTGATGCTTTCTTCAGAAAATCATCAGTAGCAGATAATCAGGACCTTCTTAGCTAAAGACGTTTATATTTCTTCAGACTAAATTCGACTGTACTGGCAGATCTCTTAAGAACACTGATGGGCAAAGTTCATAACAGGAATTAATGAGTTAATGGCAAAAATCCCATGGTTCTTCTCAGCTTTGAGCCATTCTGCAACAGAACCTCTCACCCCTCATCTGTCTACTCAGTTCCTTCTCAAAAAGGAGCCCTCTGAGTTATGCACAGATAAGGGAGTTTGAATAATCTCTGTGCATTTCTTTTCTTTTTTTTTTTTTTTGGCCTGGGCTGCACAGATCTCTTACTGAAATCTAATTTTGTGAAGTGAAACAAATGAAGGAAGTGAATGCTTTCTGGAAACAGAGTAACATGTGAAGTGGATGCTCTGTTATGTAATCTTCAAATTGAAAGTGTAAAATTTTATGGTATTATCTAGGCAGTTCTATTATTTGGTTTAATGGCTTAAAAAGATTAAATAATAATTCATTGCAATCTCAGGATATACAATGTTTTGGTGTTCTACACAGATGACAGTAAGATAGGTAGATAGTTCACCTTTATAGTACAGTAAAGCATAGCTGTGTAAGACATACCAATAAATGCCTTATTTACCCACTGTGACTCCATATGACCACAAGTAGTATCATCTGCTTTGTATGCAATAAATTAAATGTTTTGCAGTTTCTGTGCATGTTGCTTTTGACTGAGAAAACATAATGTGTTTCTCTGAACAAGCTAAAAAGTACACTCTTTTCCTTTTTGCTGTCACATACTTATTTGAAAGGGACGTTGAGAGTCACTTCCCTATTTGTGAGGTTAGAAAATTTCTCTCACAGAAATAGAGCTTACTAGGAAAAGGTATGGTTTTAGAATTGGGAAGTTTCACAGTTAGCAGTAAACCCACCAATTAGTAAAACCACTAGTTAGAATAGAATAATAATTACTAAAACCACTTTTCCGCTTTACCATTAGTAAAAAACCTAATAATTTTATCTAATGTTATAACTTCTTGAAAGCTTAAGTATGGTAGCTGAGATACTGTTAAGGGTAAGAAGTGGTGACAAGTCTGGTTACACTTCATAAAATGCTTTAGTCTATAGATTTTGACTATAGACAGTCAAAAGATACTTAATTTGAGAGAAAGAAATATCAAAAATCAAACATATAGTCAGTTAAACTGTACTCTGTTTTGGTGTCACAGAAGAGAAGAAAATTATGAATAACTGTGGTAGAAATTACCATTTTCCCCACTATAATCAGAAAGTTCTTAAGCAATTTTTTGTCAAATAAGATACCAGCACTGCATAAACACGTAGCTATTGGGTGTAGTTAAAAACACTCCAACCAAGACAACAACATTGCTTTGTAAAGACAATCTTTGCTGCTATCATTCACTCTGATCTTTCTTTCTGGAGGAAAGCTTATGAGAAAGTTGTGCATAAGCAGCTGTAGAGTCCTTTCATTTTGCCTTAGATCTGAGTCTGAAATAAATATTAGTTTGCTCATGCTGATTGAAGATTTCTCATATTATAGTTGGATGCTAGATAACCATGCTGATTCTCTTACATCTGTCAACAGCTTTTTGGAGTTCATTAACCAGGAGCCTTTGTGGAAATACATTTCACCTTTGAAGGCAGGGAACTGACACTGGCTTGCATATCACTGTTTTTTCTTCTCTGTGGAGCTGCAGTTGGCAATGTTATTAAATTCCTCTCTCACATTCCAGGATTTCACAATTCCTTTTCTTTGGTGCCTTCTATGAGAAAGGACAGGGTTCAGGCCAGCCAAAGGCCTGGCCTCCAGCCCAAAAATTGTGAACTGGTAATGGCTGGAGAGTGCACTAAGAGGACTTTTTTTAATGGAGATGCCTGTGGATTCGTCGAAATGAAGATTGTTGCCAGGCCTATTCAGGCAGAGTGTTTGCTGCTGCCCATGTGTTGGGGGCGTTGGGGAGACAGAGCACAGCATCAGGGATCACGTTTTTAGGGCAGGACAGATGGTGGCTTTGAATTTGCTGTTACCATCTCGCTGAGAACTTGCTAAGAGAAATGTGAAAGTGACAACTCCTTCCAAATGATCCATGATATAATCACCTTGTTCAGTCCTTGTACCATCATGCATTTCCAAATACATTTGTTTCTGTTCTTGTCTGTGATTCTTATCACCTCAGTTCATCTTACCTTGTATGACCATTTGTAGGTCTTCACTAGAGGTTTCCAAACTTGCTATTGGTTTTATAAAATGCACTTTATCTCTAGGCAATTTTCAAAGCCAGTTTGAAATGCCCTTTTTCTACAGGTGCTTTCTTTTACTTCTAATATTTTTATTAAAGAAATACATTGCTGAAACTTGAAATAATTTTACGCTGGAACAAAGCACCAAATCACAAATAGGTTCTGTTATGCATTGCTCCCAAATGCACTAGGATAACTAGTTAGCCTTGCTGGAAATCTGTCTTTCTTGGTTTTAGCAACAGAGTTTTTAAAATCTTCCTGTACATGTAGATTCTTTGGGAATATTACTACCTAATTATTTATTAGTAAAATATGGGCACATTCCCATGCCATTATTTCTTTGTCTTTAGTTTCAATCCCACATTCAGAGAATGACAATGAATGTCATGAGACATTTCAGAGAATTCAAAGCTAGAATGACATTTTTTAAAATTGTCTGAAAAGTGTTGAGAATCAAAAACTACCACATAAAGTGAACCATCCTTGGTTTATATCAACAAGACCTGACAGATACAGTATGTAAACTAGCTTATGAAAATGTATGAGTGTGTTGCAGGGGACTTCCTTGCGAATATTATTGGTTATTTTTTTTCATTAATAGCATTCTGCTAGAAGATATAGTGGATGTTGACGTAGTATCTCCTGTTTCTTCTATTCCAACAGGTATTGAGGGAATGTAAAGACCAGAGGCAAATGTTTCATGTCCCCTTTTTCCTCCTGTCAGAATTGTTTTCCTCTAAACCTTATAAATACAAAGGAAATCAATGGCAAAACTTCATGTGAAACTCTGAAGAAACCTTTGCATATTTGAACAGTGACAGAGTAATGCAGGGAGCCTGATTTCATTTTATTCATAGTCAGTGGGATAAATGCACTGTCAGTATAAAATGTAAATATTTCCATGGAAAAGCAGTTTTCCATAATGATATTTTCCAGCCAGATCTGTTTCAACTATTGCATAGTCTGAAGAGGTTGTTCCCTTTTGGTTTTGGTCAAATGCAGGGCAGCTGAAAGCATTCATTTTACATTTCTGAGTATAGTTTTGGTGGTTGTTTTCTAGTGAGCTAAGCGTAACGTGAGCTCATCTTCCTTATGAATTTAACACCTTCCCTCTCACATGCCCATACTCATTGCATACTTGGGGAAATTTGTATGGCACCTGGTCTGCTAGCAGCAGATGGAGTACATCTGTGTCAGAGGGGGAGAAAGATCTTGGCGCATGAGTTGGCAGGGCTTATTGAAAGGGCTTTAAACTAGGCTCGAAGGGGGAGGCGGTCAAGATCAGGTCCTGCAGAAATGGACCAAAACCCTCTGAGGTAACAGGTGACAAGAGGGTAGCTGCCACAAAGTGCCTTGGATCGTTGGAACAACACGAAGGAAAAGGAGCCATTCCAGCCAAGCAGTCGGCCCCATTGGGCGCCCAGCTGAAGTGCCTTTACACAAATGCACGCAGCATGGGAAACAAGCAAGAGGAGTTAGAGACGTACGCACTCCTCCAGGGTTAAGATCTAATTGGCATTACTGAGACATGGTGGGATGGCTCTTATGACTGGAGTGTTGGAATAGAGGGCTACAGACTCTTCAGGAAGGACAGGCAGGGCAGGCGGGGAGGGGGTGTNAATGTGGGAAATGTCAAGTTGAAGGG
>VZSF01002827.1:0-102869 GCA_013398295.1 Chionis minor
CGGCGTTGCACCGCGCCGCTCCTGTCCGGGGCGCATCGCCCGCCGGCGGCAGCTCGGGGGGGAGCCCGGCCCGCCGAGCCCGCCGGCGCTGAGGGGGCGGCCGCTTTGTTGGGGAGGCCCCGGGAGCGCGACCCCGGCTGCCCCTGCTGCGCAGCCCCCTCTGCATTATTCATGTCCCCCGGCGTGGTGGCTCTGGAGGTTGCCGTGGCCATGTGGCAGCCGGGTCGGCCAGCTGACTGCGGCGGCCTGGAAGAATAATAAGGAATTACTTCATAAACAAGTGCTGTGAAGCATCTGTTGCTGTCTATTGTTTTCAACAAATGCACGTTTTTAGAGTCCTTAAATACTGACCGACGTAATGGGCACAGCGGCCCTGAATGAGCCTTTGTGCATTGTGTTTTTTTTGAATGGATTAATGTTTTGTACAAGTCGTGGGCATTTGTGATTAACCTTGCCGCTTAAAGTCTAGTGCGGATAAGGAGTTTTAATTTCAGCTTTGTGGAATTCGTTTCTCTTTTGTCAGTTTTCTTAATTTGAACGTGGGAAAAAAAACCCCAACTCTCTGGCCTTCATGCCAACACAACTAATCACATCAGTTGTAAGGTGCTATTAAGCTGTCTTTTTCCAGGCTATGTAACACCCTAGACGAGTATTTCATGTTCCTCTTTCTGGTGCAGGCTTTTTAAAAAGATTCAGTTTTTTTTAACTGAGTTATGGGAGCTGCGATTCTGAGTTTTAATTAATTCTGTCTTTGTGAGAGGTTTGTGTCAGGCCTCAGATGTGTCTCTGTGTCTTACCGTGTTTCTTTTTCATCAGAGATGCTTGTCATTGTGTTTATGTCACAGAAACTTTTTGAGGGTGCATCTGCCTGCGCATCACTTCATGGATTCAGAAGACTGTAGAAATACCATTGTTGCTGTCAGCTCTTATGTAGCGTGTTGGCACAGCGCTGCTGGGCAATGGGTGTTGCGAGGGAAGACGTGGAGTTGGTGTACAGTAACGTTAGGGCTGCTGTGATGAGGTAGTTTTGTGATCATTAAAGATAAGAGGCAAGTAGTATCTTTACTGAATTATAAGACTGACCTCTATCGATCTGTTGATTTACCATAAGAGCGGCTGTGAGAAAAATAAACTGCAAGTCAGTGCAATGTTCCCAGATAAGCAACTTCCCAGCAAATGGCAATTGCCGAGGCAGTGGCATGTTTCCAGGCTTTGTGCTGAAGTGACACGCAGCTCTGCCACCAGGTTGGGAGACTAGAGAGCAAAAGTACAACAAACAGCTTTAGAAAACACACAGAAAATGACACGTCGTGACATGCCAGGAGCTGTCCAGAAGAGTTTTCCTTGCATGCTGACTGAGAGAAATGGTGTAAAAGTGTTTGTAGGGACAACAAAAAGAGTTCTGGTCTGACTATTTCTGCCGTTGCAGTAGAGAGCATTGCAGGGCTTGATGATCATAGAGCTGCCAGAAAAAACCCCACATGCTGGTTCACAGAAAATTAGGTAAAGCCATAAAGAGAGTGAGAAGATGGATCCATCTGCAAGATACAAAATTAAAGGGGTCAGAAGTGTAGAGGTTATGATATTAGAAGGCGGTTGCTGGTAAAGAAGGTTGCTTTAGCCACTGACAGGATAGGTATATATAGCCTTTCTTCTTCAACAGTCTTGCTCAGCTTTTTGCGAAGGGTCATTCTATTGGCAGAGGCAAAGAGAGAATTTGCTTAAGGTATTACTTTTTTCTATTGGATGCATTAAATACATCAAAGCTCTCCTATCACTTTGTGTTGCGTTAGGAGTCTGTGGGAGTAGAGGAAAGGGAGGATTTTCAAGTCTGTAAATGTAAACAAAGCTTTATACAAACTTCTGAAGAAAGTCCTGATTGTTGAAAGATACTGATCCATTAAAGCAGCACTCAGTGTGTCTTGCACGCTCAGCGAGTTTACTGCAGAGCTGGAGGGGCCTAGGTAAAATCTTTCCTTTCAACATTGAAGGGCTGCATCTGTGGGCTAACTTTACCAGTAGGCTAATTCTTAGCTGTGCTTTGAATTTTAAAACTTTTTTTCCTTTCTGCTTTAGACATTTATTAATCAACTCTGTGAAATGAAACCTTCAAGTCATGTAGTACAAGGAAAAACAAACATTACATTGGCCCAAAAAGAGAGTTAATAATCTTTACACTAGAACATTTTGATTTAAGAACTCTAGCTATGTGGAGACTGATGCGAGTGGCCAGTTCATGTTCATAAGTTTCCTTTATCTTATGGAACTAGTTTTAGGAGACTTAATGGTATTATTCAGAAAATACAATACCTGGTTTTGAAATGGGATATACCCAGCATTTTGGTTATGTTATAGTTCTTTGCTAACTGTATTTTTAGATAAAGGTTTATTTTGCCTTTCAACAACAGAATTGTTGAATCACACTTCTTAATGCCCATTTTTCCTTCTGTATCAGATGTACATGGGAAGATTGGCCATTCTGTCATGGTAGGACTTTTCAAACCTTAGAGTTATTTTAAATAGTGCAGTTGTGGGTACTTTGAAGCTAAAATTTGAAGTAAGGTTACTAAACTTCATAAATACAAACTGTATGTAAATTTCATAGCACATCTATGAGCGTACCAGTTTATTAACTGGTAAAACTGCAAGTAATGCACGAATTCTTTGGCTGGTCTGTGTTGCTTTTTGTTTAACTACTGTGTTGGCAACTGCCAAGTTTTCATTTGTACTTTTGAAGTTCTCAGGAACTCCAGTTTGGAAGAAACACTTCACTCTGCAAAGTATATTTAACTATAAATACATTTAATGCACAACAATTTTACTGGTTATACTGCAGTTATTCTTCAGAGAGACAGCAAGCCTATCTCAAATATTTCGGGGAAGGAAGGATTGGAGGAAATGGTGGCTTTAAGAGGGTAAAGATACAGTACTAAAAAAAATATTGATATGTATTACTCTGCGTGTGATATCTAGCACTGGTCAAATCTCAATTATTACGTGTTACTTACAGAATTAGCTCTATTTTTTTCTCTCCCTCTTTTTCTTTGGGTGTTTGTTTTTTGGGTTTTTTTTTTTGGTGAGACAGCTGGCTTGTTTTGGTTCCCTCCTTGGTCTGCTTGCATCATAGACAACTGTGTAGATGACCTCTCTGTCTGTCTGGAAAAGATGTATGCAGAAGTAAAGTCTGTGGCGAATGAACTTCTTTATTGGACTGTGGCAAGCATGTCATTAGGGAGCTGTTAGTGTAAAGGATGATTGCCCTGCAGGCATTCACAGGCTGCTTTGGAGCAGAGAGGTGTTTTTGTAGAAAGCTGAGACCAGTTATTCAGGTACAGTGGCCTCTAAGTTGCCTGTTGCTGCCTCCCCAAAGATCTAAAACTTTCAAGTATCGCAAAAAATGGAATGGCATAGGACTTTGAAAC
Source organism: Chionis minor (assembly GCA_013398295.1). NCBI lineage: Eukaryota > Metazoa > Chordata > Aves > Charadriiformes > Chionidae > Chionis > Chionis minor. Next base: position 3,423 of record VZSF01002827.1, read on the forward strand.
AAAGCAGTATATTAATTTTAAGTAACTTCCTGCAAATAAATGAGTTTGTTGCATTGCTGTGGCTAAAGCTTTGTGGTCCCTGCCGTCTGTATGTAGGAAAATAGAAGATGAACCTCTCGCTAGAGCTTAGGAGGGACACTGCTGAAGAGACTGCTTCTGGGAGAAGGTCCTAAGCTGCCAGATAGGGATCCCACTTTTGAGGGTTGGTTCTCCGCCAGCCAGGCATCCTGCTCAAGCCTTCAGCCTCCTATCCCATCCTCACCTGACCTCAGACCCATGGCTGTGTGTATGAATGTTTCTTTTGAAAACAGCTGCTGCATAAATTATTTGACAGCATTTTGGCATCAAGCATTTTATGCACTGTCATTTTCTGAAGAAAGCTTTCTTTGTCGTCTTTCAACAATTGTGTTATTTGTTGGCTTCTGTGGCATAACTGGAAATACGGACGATACGGATTTAAAAATCCTGACTGCCTTGTAGTGCGATGAATTGGAATCACGGTTCTTCATTTCAAAAGAATTCATGAAGTTCTGGATGATTGATTGTTCGTTGGAGATGTGGAGCGTGCTGATACTTTGGTGGTTTGGTCCAGAGTCCAGATTATTGCATATGCTGTGAAAGTCTTGAGGGATGGAGTGTTGTAGCAGTAGGAACTCTGCAAAGTCACAACCCTGCTAATCCTGACTTGGAAGAGGCACCTTTGGGAACTGAAATGCCAAAGTGGTGAGCCTTTATGTCTAGTAGGTCACAAGCTGGTTTCAGAAAGCAGGAAGCGGCAGGGCTATCATTCCCAGTCCCAGTTGGCTCTGTTTTTTCCCCTCTATTTGCAATGCCATTTCACATGAGTGCTAAGATAAAAGTGAGAATACATAATCAATTGTTTCAAAGATAAAAATTTAGTAAAACTGATATGGTTGCATCCACTAAATATAAATATATTGAAAATGCTTAAGTAGCTGAAGTGAACTCCGACTCCAGTAATAATAGTGGAGATGCACAATATTTTGCCTGGCAGTGATTTTTGGTTTCTTTTGGCCAAATATTTTGCTTTATATTTGTTTTGTTTTGTTAATGTTAGCTGGTGCCAATGAATGGGAAAGATAGAGTGTTATTTTTCTATTCAGTGCTTATTTGATTTCAATTTTTGCACAGTTTTAAGATTCTGAACTTCTTTATTTTTATACATATGTAATACTTCATTGCAATGCTTTTGTGTAAATAAAATGTTTTGAAATTGCATAACATTATGGGTATGAAAGCATATAGACACAGGGTGGTTTTTGCATTATATATAAAATGGAAACAATGGTCTGTGACTTGAAGTTGTAGACCCTTATCAGTTGGATTTGTGGGGTTTTTTCCTTATGATATGGCACAAGGTCTTCATGATCTGAACGAGAAACAGGTTCAGTATAGTTAGCTCTAAATTTGTGAAATTTCTTTCCTTTTTTTAAAAGAAATGATAGATTATTATTTTTTACTGTAGTAAATGATATTACAGAAAACACTTCAACAACAAATACCTCAGCTATTACTTGTTTTGCATAGGTTTTTTTTTCTGTTGCTTGTGTACTGTGATGATTTATCAGGCTCTCGAGATCTGTGGGGCTGACAGTGAGACTTTGTATTTATTGAGTTTTGCACAAGAGGATTCTTACTTCTAGCTGATAGCTTTGTTTTATTGCGTGCGAACAATAAATGTTCGTTCTGTAAACTCATTTAGATTACATGCCTACCAATTGTGATCTGATGACATAGAATTATCTTATAAAACTTTGTAGCTGTGTTTCTGATTTTAAAAGTTACCTTAAGGTTTTAAAATGTGTTTTCAAAGAAGTAATTTAGGCTTGGTTGACAGTAGTTTAACAAAATTTTGGGGTAAAACTCAAAAGCAAAAAGTTGGGATGTATTTATGGAAGACTTTGCAGTGATAAAACATATGAGGGTATGACAGTCATTTTAGGAAGTGATAGACATGGTCTCTCTTAGAAAGACCTCAGAAAATAATCGGCTGCTAACACAGATCTCGGCCTTGTGCCGTAAGTTCTCATTTGTCTTCTGGAAACTGAACTTACTTATCAGTCATCTTACCATACCCCTTCTTTTCAATGCTAATATAACTATAAGCGCATAAAAACAGTTGTGCTACTTTCTATTCCTTTTAGTACTTTTGAGTTGGCATGCTTATGAAATGGTGGATGAGAATCTAATTTAACTTTTGCATCGTTAATTAACTCAGTTTAACTCTAGGGCTTCCATCTGCCTTCGGTTTTGCAACCAATGAACCTCTACTGTCAAAAAGGTGAACACAGGGATTACTACAGCTCAGAATCCTGCTTACTGTTAGCAGGTATTAGAGCCAAGCTTGTTTTGCTTTTTACTACTGTCTTGATTTTTTTTTTTTCTGAAGGGAGTATATTAGGGAAAGGGGGAAGAAGAGAAGGCAGTCTCTTCTGTGAACTGGAAATATGCTGTTGAATTTTATCAAAATCATATCATAAGCACCCTTTTTTTCCCCTGAAAAAGTGTTTTTGTTGTCTCTTTTTTTTTTTTTTTTTAAAGGGGGGGAGGGAAGGAAATTGCAGAAAAGTATATTCATATTTTTCAAGACTATATTGAACAATATGGTAGAATAGTAGTCTGACTGATACTCTCTAATACTTTAGAATATCTTCCATAATTAAAAAAAAATCTAATGGAATGTAATTGTCTTTTTGCTAGGCAAATGTAGTATTATACCCTTATAGTTGTGCTACATTAGTTATATCCTAATTAATATATATCTGTCCTTAAAGATACTGTTTTAATTTTTCAGGCTGATTTTTCATTAAACAAAATTTGCTCCATATCTGCATTATACCATTAAATGTCTCTTTCTGTAATCTTTAGTCTTAACATGCGGTTTTCTTTACCAGTCAGCAACATTGATGCTTCATCCTTTATCTCTCTTATTCCAGTCCCTCTTTTCAAACATATTTCTGTAGATTAGAAGAAATAAAAATGAAATGCTAGTGCATCTTAGGTTGCTGTGCAAATGTTTCTGATATTTACTGTATTTTTTTATTGCCAAGAAGAAAGGAAAAATAACTTACTTTGTAACTATATAAAACAATACTTTATATTTGCATTTTTCTTTACAACTGAAAAATCATTTATACAGAGGTTTGCTTTTGATAAATTAATTACTCTAAACATTTTGTTTTTCTTGTTATATTTTTTTTTAAGCACCCTTGAATATTTTATTCATCTGATGCAGTCATGGAGTTATAATACTGAAATCTCAGATTATTCTGCATGGTGTGTCACTTCCATTTTTCTTATAAGTGTAATTCCAGTTAATATTTTTGAACGCAGTGCCATCTTTGATACTGTTTGCAGATCAGCAGCAGGACTGATTCATGGAAGTCATTACTTTTGAAAGTGTGCAAGAAAGTGACTAGCTGCTTATTCTCTCTGAGTTAGAATGAAATGAAGAGGAGGCAGGATGCTATCTACCAATACCATTGCAAGCATGTGTTTTTCAAGGCATAAAAACTTTTTGGAACAGAACACAATAGTGAATACTTTCATTACCACGTAGACATAACTTACAGCCTTTCTGCTAAAAAAAAAAAAAATCTATTTTAAGCAGGGCAGATTTTCCTTTTTTTTTTTTTTTTTTAACCATGATGATGTACTTGCATTTCTCTTCATTTAGGGAAAAGTGACCATAGCATTCCTTCACTGAGAGAAACATGCTTTTATAGGCATGAAATACAGTTTTGATGCTTTAAAATTATGTTAGAATTTTTCTTTGCTTTCATGATTTTTCAAGTTTGACTGGACAGATTAAATTGCAGCTTTGGAGTTCCTGGTACAAATTTTGCTTCCTTGTAAATAATGTTAAAGGTTTTTAATAGTAGCAGGTGTCTGATACTAAGTTTTTAAAATAATTTGTAGCACTTGAACTATTGTCTCTTTATTCTAACATCAGTGGTTTAATAGTCTACAAAAACTAAAAAGGCATTTACTACTTAGACCTGTAGATTCTGGTACAGGCTAACTTATGCTTTTTATGTCATCTACTGAAAAGTATATTTTGTAAGTGTAGAGCACTTGTTTACCTGCTTTGGAATTTGTACTATTTGCTGTGATATACATGAACTCTTGTTTTGATTGCTTTAAAACCAACACTTTTAATTTTGTATTTGACAGAAGGGGACAAACAGTTTGTAGAAGACTTAAGTGGATAAGAGACTAAAGACAACAAGAAAAATGCCGAAACCAGTAAGTAGCTGTTTTCTTACTCATCTAAAATCTAATAGGGTTTTCACATTTTAGAGTGATGATCTTATAACAGCTCTAGTTGTTTTGACTATGCCCTATCTAGATCTTGTAGGATCTGATAATGTACAATTGGAGTTGAGATAGTTTAGTGCCAACATGTGAAAAAAGATGGAGCAAACTCGGTACCACAGGTTGCATAGAGCACACTTGGAAGGTGGGGGCAGTACTTAGAAACCACAGTGAACTTGGAGCCCGTTTGGCTGGCAGAAGGAATGACTTTTCAGGAATTGTTGACTTTGAGATGAGATGACGTACAGTGGTTAATGGAGGCACAACTGAAGCCTGACTCAATGTCTGCGTGAATCAGTGGAAGGATTTGCAGCAGAATTTGGCAGGGGAAAACAGAACATGTGTAAAGTGTCTGTGACAGCAACAGCACTAACTTAGGTGGTAGTTTTACCATGGTAGCGGGTATAGCCTAGAAGGTAAGTGTTGAAGAGAGGAAATAAGCAATGTTTGTGGTCTCCTATTCATCTCACTTCAGCTGAGATAAGGGTTCATCCACTTTCTATCCGGGGGGATAATATTTCTAGAATTCTTTGAGGAGATGATTATTCAGCAGCTTGATTATTTTGCTGTTGATGTAATATTGGTTGCTTAGGATTTCATCTCCCATGTCTTAAATGACTTTTGGTTGTCTATTCCCCTTGTATGCAGTGAGCAAAGCATTCAGAAAGGGAACCGAATTGTCAGGGGAGACTATTTCTATTCAACTCAGTTGGATATGTGAAAGCCTTCAGGCTTTCTTTGTCTACTGATGTTTCATTGAGATAGTAGATCAGGAGCAGGGCAGACCTATTACTGAGAATAAATATGTCTGTGTGTACGCATACATATGTACCTATACGTAGATGTACAAAAGGTTTTTGCTATTAATCAGAAATTAATGGTGTAAATAGTCTGTGTTGCGTGCCAGCGTTTGGAATTGGTACAGCTTAATGAATAATGCGAGCATAGGACCGTCCAAGGGCTAGAAGTTCTGGTCAGAGGTTTTCTGTTGACCTGCTGATCAACTGGCCGTACTATATTGTTTCTGTAATATATCCCCCCGCCCCATGGACTGGGGGCAATATCTTAGCACTTTCTGAAGTTGTAAATAGTTATGCATATCCTGCCCGCTTCCTATAGAAAGCTACACTACTAAGGGCAGGGAAACGCGTTAGCAGCATACCGTTTTCTGACCTTTTTGAGTCCTGGCCGTGATAGTTAAGTAGTACCTTTGATAGAGCTTCTCAACTGGAAAACTGTATTTTAAGAATAAGGCAAAAAGTCACTGTGAGCTCATGTGATTCCTGAGGCCGCCAACTCCGTGTGGCTACAGAGCAATGAAGTCACAGAAGTGATGACTAGGAAAAAAGACAGTCTGAGTGAGGTTACTTCTTTTTAAATTCTGTGATTGGAACCATGAAATTTAGGCAGGCAGGGTTTCTTCTATTTTAAGGACCTGAGAAAATTGTAGGAAATAACAGTTTTAGGGTTGTTTACAAGAAAAGCAGTATCCTTAGAACAGAGATTGCAGAGGTGTTGGGAGAGCTCACAATCCACCCCAGGAATGGAAATTAGCTACCAGATTTTAGGAAAGAAGCTGGAATCATGCCAGAGATGAGATAATTTTTTTTTTCCTTTTATGAGGAGCTCTATATAAAGAGTTCTTGTATGTTGGGATGTTCTTGTGTGTCTCCTGATGATGTAGGTGCATGTGAGATCGTAGAAGGAAGCCAAGTGAAAGGAGCCATTAAGAAATAAAATTAAATTGATTACACGTCTCAAAAAATGTTGTATGGATTTCTTCCTGTAAACTGCAGGTTGCTGTAATTATAATTGGTAACCGGTGGATGAAAAAGTAGCACACATGCCAAAGATTAAGCAATTTTAACTATAAAAATCAAACCTCAGATTTTGATTTTGTTCTGGTTGCCTCTGAAATAGTAGATCGCTTTGGAGCTTTTCCACTTCTTTGCTCCCGCTGCCTTTGGAGACTGCAAGAGCCAAGTCGTCGGTTATGTTTAATGAATCCAACATTGTTCTTTAAAGAGTCTTGCTGTTCTGTAGGGTTTGATGGTACTGGACTGTGGAAGGTCTCTTGCTCTGGATATTCACTGTAGCTCTTACCAGTTGTCTCTAAAGACAATCCATAATAACCAAATGTACTTCTAGCCCTGAAAGTATTGGTGATTCAGCTCCTTGTTCTTTATTTTTGATAGTTGTTGCAGTAAGACTGCCAGTGTTCTGTCATTTTAATATTTGAGGTATTTTAACCTGAAAATTAATGAAATAATCGTGGATAAGGACTAAGAAACCCCAGTTAATATAACTGGTGAGAATTTTGACAGTGTTATTTTGTAGCTCTCTTCTTTGCATTACTGTGACTTACTTAGGTGTGTGTATATATATCCTCCCCCCCCATTCTTCTGTAATTGATGGTTTTCAGAAAATCTGGTCATCTTGTAAATATGTGAACCTGTGCAGTACCGCTATAAGTAAATTCTCTCTACGTTTTTTCGAATTTTTTTTTTTACAATGCATAACAAATAATTAAGATATTAGTTTAAACAAAATCAGTAAACACTAAGTCACAAAAAAAGCAATGGAATAGATTTTGGTTTCACTTTTTTGCTTTCACATTGAGAAGTTGTGTAGTATTCCAGACAAAATTAAGTAAATGAAGGCCAGCAAAGGATCTTGGCATAGTTGAATTTTAAATTTTAATTTAATTTTAAAGCAAAGATCTTTCATTTTTTCTGGAAGTGTCAGTCTGAAATAAGGTTCACGCCCCTGTGGATGATCTTCTTATACCTGGTGGTAAAAGGTCATTGTTCTTATGTGTTTGGGATTTTCTCTCTTAGAGGCTACTAGGTTAAATAGCTTGAGTGAAAAGGCTGTTTTGAAAGGGTAAAAGTTACTTTAATATTATCTTGAGATATTAAGGTAATAGGTGTCTGAAAAATATACATTATTGAAACATTTTCTTGTTTGAGTGCTTCAGTAGAAAAGTCTGTCTTCACTTTGTGTTTGTAACAAAGTGGTTTTACATTCTTTCAAGCAGTTCACTCAGCATCTCCTCTACTTTTAAAACAAAATAGTTCTGAGACTTAATATTCTCAGTTCTGCCTAGCAGTGCAAAATTAAAAAAAAAATAATTGGTGACTTCTTTGTTTAATTAGGTCTTTACTGCTGTAATCAAAACTGGAGCTGTTAATAGGGCTGTTTTCAGTGTGCTTGGTTCTCTGCTTACTGTAGAACAGAATATCTGTTGAATCTTATTTTCAGTGCTTTTTCCTAAAAGAACAGATAGAGAATGTTTCTCAGCTGTATGCCATTCTCCCAGATCTTCACCAAAAATAGAAACATAGAAACTAAAATTAGACATCATTAGTTACATAACTGTTAATCATTTCATAGGCTAAGAAGATTAGGTTTAATTAACTGAAATATTAGTTGCATTTATAGGGTGTAAGAGGAGTTAAAATTATCAGCTCTTGCTGGTGTTTTGTAGCATTTTTGTACAAGACTGCAAGGTGTGAATGAGAAAGCATTACACTTGGTGGATGGCAAAGTTCTTAAAGAATTCTGCTGCTCCTTAACACTAACAATTTAGTATGCAAACTTGATATAGTAATTGACTGAACTAGTGTGAAGAAACTCTTGGAAGAAACTTGTCTTGCTATATGCATTTTTCTTATAAATAAGAATTGGACTGGTTTCTGTGGCATTTACATGTGACTAATTCATTTATTAAAAAGCAAAACCACTGGAAACCCTTTTCATGTAATTTTAAATGGCTTTCTTACTAAATATTGGTACCTACTCAGTTTTGGGCTTCCTGATGAAAGCTGAAGTGCCAGGACCAGTATCTGTGAGTGATGGCTGAAGTACAGAAATAGGACATGTTATACTATTAAGCTAACAGTCAATTTTTTTGCATATTCTATGGAGTGTGTCTACATTTGAGGGGAGGTCCAAAGGTTAATGTGGTAACTGTGTAATATCCCATCAAATTGTGGAGGGTTGAAGTTAGATACTGCAAGGAAGTGTAGCAATACTATTTTTTTCAAGTCCTTAAAGTAGTGAAAGAATACAACAAAAATATAGTTCCCATATGAAATGCACATGGGTGTTCATTGTTACAGGTGTGTTCATTGACTGCAGTGTTTATTGGTTTGGATAAATTTTTTCATAGATAAATGGCTTTAGATTGTTTTTTATAAATACTATTTTGTGAGCTGTGGCAAATGTCCCAATAACCTATTAGCATCATTTGTTATCAAAACATCAGTTGCTCCCTTCACAAAGAATAATCCATCTGTATGTTTGTGTTCTTCCCTTTCCCTTCCCTGTGTTTAATTGTTCTGAAGCAAGTCTGGTGAAATACAGATAAACTCAGGCAGCGAGTTGTGATGCCGAGAACCTGGACAAGCTGGAGAAGTGGGCCCAGTGCAGGGTCCTGCACCTGGGCTGTGGCAATCCCAAGCAGAAATACAGGCTGGCTGGAGAATGGATTGAGAACAGCCCTGCCAAGAAGGGCCTGGGGTACTGCTGGATGAAAAGCTGGACATGTGCAATGTGTGCTTGCAGCCCAGAGGGCCAACCATATCCTGGGCTGCATCAAAAGCAGCATGGCCAGCAGGGCGAGGGAGGGGATTGTACCCCTCTGCTCTCATGAGACCCCACCATTCAGCTCTTGGGGCCCTCAGCACAAAAAAGACACGGACCTGTTGGAGTGAGTCCAGAGGAGGGTCACAAAAATGATCAGAGGGCTGGAGCACCTCTCCTACGAGGACAGGCTGAGAGAGTTGGGGTTGTTCAGCCTGGAGAGGAGAAAGCTCTGGGGAGACCTGATAGCAGCCTTCCAGTACTTGAAGGGACAAATTTTCTACTAGGGCTTGTTGCCATAGGACAAAATGGCTTTAAACTAAAGGAGGGTAGATTTAAACTAGATATAAAGAAGAAAGTTTTACAAGGAGGGTGGTGAAACACTGGAGCAGGTTGCCCAGAGAGGTGGTAGATGCTCCATCCCTGGGAACATTCAAGGTCAGGTTGGATGGGGCTCAGCCTTATTTTTCAGAAATAAGGAAAAACTATACTTCTCATAGCATTTTTTTCCAAATGTTTGGTGATCCTTTTATGGTGAAAGCTTTCTGTCCCTGGCTGCTTGTTTATATTGTTCAGTATAAGCAAATGAGCCAAGGTAAATAGTCACTTCAAAAGCTGTGAGGTAGGTACTGGTACTCTAAACAGATACGTGGTGCTCTAAAATAGACTTTTGCAGTAGTGTTTTTCTAAATGTCCAGCAGACTTTTTTCTATGCCCTGCTAAGCTTCACTGTGTTCTTTATACCCTCTTACAGCAGCTTTCTTTATAAAATGCACTCTTAAAGGTAGCCAGCTGAAGAAAACTCCGTGCTAAGCATTTTCTTCCTCTTAGATTTTTTTTTTTTTAAATAAAATAACTCATTAACCTGCCCTTTTGTTTCTTCCATTATGGGCTTTTAAATACAGCCTGTTCAGGAATGACATTGCCTGGTCTGTGGAGCAGCAGGGGAGGGTCTCTTGCTGCATGGACCTTCCCAGAGGATTCACAAAGTCTAAGTTACCCAGTTACTAAGCCTACAATAGCATTTTTAAGTATTTCCTGGACGTGATCGCCATGATATTTTAGTACTTAATATTTGCAGAGATCTTTAGGTCAGTAATAAGAGAGAGAAATTGTTAAATAGTGGCACCAAAAATAATGTTTGTGAATAGCCATTTTTCAGCATTTAAAACACCCCAAAGGATGGTTGCTCAGGTGTATTCCTATGAATTGCAGAACCACCTAGAGAGTTTCTTGATTAAGTTTACCAGAGTAGGATCATCTACTCAGAGTTCAGTCAAAATTACGTACGAATGTACCAAATGAGAGCTGCTGTAGCTCTTGTCCTGAGCCTGCATATAGTATATGGGATTTGCGTCGCCACTGAGCAGCTTAAGTAATTGGCTGAGTCTTGTCCAGTGCTTTGTCGTAGTGCCTGAAGTTTGAAGGAAGACACGTAATCCTGGTGAGAGCAAGACTGAAAAGCAGGCATTAAATGGGTCTTGTGGTATAAGTGGCGGTAGCCTTCCAACACTTGCTACAGGAAACCTTCATACGTTTCTCTTGTAACCATTGCAAGAGCTCCTTCCTGTTTTGTATTCATGTGGTAAAGTGGGTTCAGAGTAATCATGTTCAGATTAGTGTCTGTCTTCATAGTTTGTGGTTCAGATAATTTCCCCCTGTCACCAATGTCACATTAGGAGCATTGCTTCAAAATACTGGATACCCAGCAGCAGACAAGACAAGTGACAGTCTGTTGCTGAATTTACTGTGCCTTCTTTCTCTGCCTGTGTTTTCTCAATTCCCTGCCTTATTTATAATGTGGAAATTTCCTCCACGACTCTTAATGTAATTGATTAGCTTTACTTTACAGACACCATGACTGACACCAGAGGTTTGATTTTGTTGAGAGCGTGCTGTGTGATCAAGGTTTGGATAAAACTGACCCCAGGAGTTTTATTTAGATTTCGCCAAAATTAACCTTATTTTCCGTGCCCAGAAATAACTGAGGCTGTGAAACGGTGTTACAAGGTTGTAAAACCTCAGTATTTGTATGCAAAAAATCTTAAGTTGGTCCAAATGCCTTCAAAAGGAAAATGATCAAGTGTAGCGTTACCTTTGTAAGCCTTTTTTTAAATAACTCAGATCATAAAAGATAGCATTATAATAATGCTCATATAATTTGTGACTTAGTAGAACTGAAAGTGTAAATATTATTTAGCAGTTGGGTGATCTGTTAATCAGAAACTCAAAGAAAAAGAAAATTGCTGATGACTTAAGCAGTTACTGTAATGCGTTTCAGGGAGCCGGTACTCCTGAGGTGTATTTGTATCTATCGCAGATGCAGCAGCTGTGTGCTCGTATAGTGTTCGGCTTTTATTTGGGGCAGGAATATCCAGAAGCAAACAGAATCTACAGGCTGTGTTGTTTGCCTCTGTATTACTTCTATTATTTTACTGTTTGAGTATTTTAGTTCTTGTGAAGGGATATAGACTTTCAGGTAGTAATTCTTGGATTTGTAGAAGATGACATTTGTTATATTTATGTGAGAAGTTTTTGTTGCAACTCTTAAGAAGTCTGCTGCAATTAGCTGAACTTGCTGCGCTTTATAGATCTTCTGTGACGCTTCTTGTTTTGGCAATGGTACTTCTACATACCAGAGTGCTTTGGTATGTAATAAAGTTACATTTTAGCCTTATCATTTGTAACTCGCCTACTTGTAGCTGTCCTAAAGTAGGATTCGTTTTTAAAATTGAAAAACTGCTTTAGAAAAATTAACTTCTCATAATTAAGGGGCAACCCCCCCACACTTAAACCAGTGCAACTGGCAGTGAGTTAGACCTACCATGTAAAGCGGGTTCGTTCTGTCAGAGAATAAGCAGTATTGTTCCTCTCAAAATGGGCAGAGAGAATCTACAGAAAACATCTCTCTCCCCTCCTCCTGACGCACACCCTCTATTTTTTTTTTTTTGCAATAAAATTTTACTATCTTTTACTCTAAAGCCTTCAACTCTTGTTCTTTATCAATGTTTGCAAACAAAAAAAAGTTTGGTAATCCCCTGCTATCTTCCTTGTTTGCAGGTCCATAACCTAGAGGTCCTCAGACTCCTGCTGCTCTTGTCTTGTGTATCCATCTCATGCCTAAAATTGTTTACTTGACACTAAAGAAAGGAGCGAACAAGTTTAATCTGTTTCATGGGGACAAACTTCTATTCAGTTTTCTTTTTCACACCTTAGATCTTCTTTCTGTGTTCTGTCTTTCGGAGACTTTTCCAGACTCTCACATCTCAAAGTATTCCACCTGGTGGCAAAGTTAGGGAAATAGTTAATGGAAATGGTTTAGGCATAGATAAAGTACTGTGAGAACAAGTCCTAATTTATTCCTGTTACATACTTTATAGTAGAGAGAAATTATAATATATCTGTGGGCTTTTAAATAAGTTTCATGTTTCTGGTTTTTGCATTTATAGCAAAGTAGATTTGACTTTGAAACACTTTATATTCCTATTCACTAAAGATAAATAAAATGTGATACTGTGGCAATGGGAACAGAGGATCGTTCTAACAGTGAGAAGACAGTACTGTGCGTTTAGTACTTTGTTCCGTTTAATGAAAAGTCTCGCTTCTGTGTGTACTAGTTGAAGAGAAATTGGAACAGACTGTTGTACTTCTAAGTAAGGTAGGCATCCAGATACCTCCTGGAATATTTAACTACTTGTTTTAGAACAAATGAGAACAGTGACTGTCAGGAGTCAGATGGAAAATGGTCCTGTCTTTCAGGAGAAGGAAGAAGTTCATTAAATAGCTGTGTTTTTTCAGTCTTGTAGGAAGAGAATTGAATGGGGTCAATGTTAAGGGGAGCTAACTTCTATAGTTCATCCTTCCATTGATGAAAAATCTGCTATTAGTCTGTCCTAAGCTCTAGTCCTATATACTTTAATACGGCTGAACGTCTTAATTTTAGAAATGGCAAGGCAGGAGTCTGCTTGTCTTTTTATATTGCCAAGTAGAAATACCTTAAAATATGCATATGACTAGAAACTTTTGCACACATTTGGGAAGCCCACTGAAAGATAGTGCTCAGTAGCTGAATGTTCCAGTGTTCTTTGAGTGTTCAGTAGTCACGTCAGCTATCCCATTAAACTGATTTTGAACTCTCTTCCCTGGTTTGACCTTTAAACCCAGTGTTAAATATTACCCTAAATATGCTTTTATAATAAAAAAAGATGAGGTTTTTTTGCACATTCAAATTTCCTATTTTTATATCTGCTGTTGCCTGTATGTATACAAAACCATTAAAATTGTTGAATTTACTTACTGTCTATTGTTTCTTACAGGCTAATCACAGTATATAGAAACATTACACTGTTACAGTATGATGTAAATATTACTTTATTTTCTGCAGATCAATGTCAGAGTAACCACAATGGATGCAGAGTTGGAATTTGCCATCCAGCCCAATACAACAGGCAAGCAGCTCTTTGATCAGGTAACTTATATGTGTGTCTGTGTATGTATGTATGCACACACATAAAACTATTGTGGGTATTAAGGCATAGTTTAAGAAAGTGGAAGTGTTCTCATCTGTAGATTGTTTTTCCTTACATTATCAAAGCTATGCTCTTGGTTAGTTTTAACTTCCTTGTTACTTGTAGAATGTATTAAATTCAAAGATGATTCTGGGTAAACAGGTTAACAGTGAAGCTTCAGTTGAATCATGTGTATAGAACTGCTTTGAAATCAATGGTGTTTTTCATGTTTAATCATCCTCATTGCAACTGCAATATGATTGTTGGAATTATGTGTATGAGAAATTTATATAGCCTTATAGCCTTCACTCTTTAATAATGAATATAACAATAGAAGTTCACCAAGGAAAGCTAACATCTTCCCCCACCCTCCCACCCCAAGAATGGAAGCTGTAGATACTTTTTCACTTCCCAAATGTTAGAAAAGTAATGTTGTCTTATGATCCAGTTTGCTGAATCCAGTTTAAAAAAAAAAAAAAGTTAAGTGAAAAAGTGATAATGATGTCTTTAATGTGCTTGTGGTTTGCAGACCCATTAGAACTACATGTTCTCACTTGATAGTGTCTCTGTCGTACACCAGTTAAAGGGGCTAAATGAATGATTTTTTGAAAAGGGTTGCCCTCACATTAATTTCATGTGATGTTGTCCATCAGAGTCTTGAAACAATTTTTTGATCTAGGTTGTGGAGTGTTCTAGAAAACATTAAGAATGGAAGCTTGTCAGTGTGGTGGTTTGTTTTTCCTCAAGAAATCAATAAATACATTATATTATCTAGATCCAAGATAGATGCATTTAGTTAAAAATGCAAAAATATTCAAAATTACCCTTCAAAAACAGTTTAACCAACAGTTTAACCATATCAACAATTTTGTCCAGTAGAACTATTGTTTGTGTCCACTTCACTATAGATGCTTAAGATAATGTAATGCCAGGTATTAAGAGAAAGTAACGCATTGAAAGAGTTCTTTAAGAACTCTTAAACTTCTAATTGACCCTGAAGAACTGATTAATTATCCTAGTGTAAAAGTTGAAAGGAGGAGAATGTTTATTGTTTTGTAACACTGAGCTTTTTCTTTTAGATGAACAAAATTTGATTTGCAATTTTTGTTCGAAATGACTGTCTGGCTCTTAACACTCCTACCCTTGCCCCTTTCTCTGACATTGGTAGCAGTGTATCTTCAGCCTCTACGTAAGAATAGGCTTCATGACTCTTACAAAGACTTCTTGAAGAAAGGGACTGTTCTGCTTTTTGTCTAATGAACACCACCATCAAGTAAAAAAGTATGGTTTTCTCTGGCATAGAGCATCAAGCTGTTACTTGTCTTTTGCCAACCTTTGCTATCTTCTGCCACGCAGTACTGGGTGGGGTGACATTCTGCTGTGTAACGTCTATTGCCCAGGTAATCGTGTTCATCCAAATTGGGACATTCACAAGCCTGGAAGAAAGATACAGCTCTGAATTCTTTTTCATGCTCTCTTCAGCTTTGTCCCTTGATTCACTGTGTGGTGTTTGACATCTCACCTGCTCTTAATCATCAACTTCTGGAAGTTTAAATTGAAAAATTGTTGGGTCAAGCAAAACCAATAAGCATAGTTACCAATAAGCGTGGTTACATGTGAGGAGAGAAGCATTTTCAGCCTGATCTTAAATTTGTATGCGAGTTCCACAGAGTAACATCGAGCTGAACTGCATTGCAAAACCAGCATGAAATTTTCAGACAAAATTATGCTGTGTCTCTATAGAAAGAGAACTGAATAGCACTTTTGTTGAGAGGATTGGTCTTCAAGGTTTATGCAGAAATGCTGGTGGACATGACAGTAGATTAGTTTGTTATTGCTTGCAGAAAATAACCTCTCCATGAATTAGATGTTGCCTAGTGCTCCTCTGTTTTTGGTGAACGACTTGGCCTTTTTTTTCAGCCAGTGATTCTTTAAAGATTTAGTTGGTGCTTTTTAGAGTTGTTGATTTGTTTCCTGTTCCGTGTGTGTGTTTTCATCATCTTCGTCTGCTACCAGACAAGAATTCAGCATTTGACATCTGTGCCTTTCTCTTTTCCATTGTGAAACTCTGTAAAGTTCTTATTTATTGCAAACCCCCCCCCTTTTTTTTTTTAAATTACTCATATTTCAGAAGGTGTCTTAACATATTTATCATTAGCCCTTCTGTGTAGTTTGTCAGTTGTCAGAAGGGGCAAGAGGGGATCTGTCCTCCTTTGATCAACCAATTTAGCATCTCTGAGTTTCTTGGGACAGGAAGAACCCTGTTGTGGGTATATTTCCACACGCTGGTGGTAATGGTGGGGGCTGTTTTGTTTTGTTGTTTTCAATAAGTTTAACAACAATGAGCAATGAGCATCAGTACCTCTGCTTTAGTGTAGTTGCCATTCAGAAAGAATGGGAGGGTTGCCTCCTTTATTTCAAGTTTCACCCCAGTGTCCTTTCCAGGTATCTCAGAAACCTCCCTTAAAATCTTTTGAAAGCTGACTCGATGAAATTCTTGCTAGGTTTTCTTCATGTGTATGTTTTAATTTGCCAAAACATGTCTGTTGCTCTGGTTGCTTTTGTTCTCAAAGTTTTTATTGCCTATTAATAGTCAAGTTGTAGGATGTGATGGTGGATAAATCTGTTTTACAGATGTGATGAAGACTTGCCTGAAGCAACTTAACTGAATCTTTTGAGCCAGAATCAAACTCCTAAGTTTCTCATTCTGTACTTATTTTCATATCACGCTACTGCAGTGCATAAGTGCTTATATTATCTTGGTACAAAGTTTCAGATATTCTTTTTTCCCAATTTTTCTCTTGAGCTGAGAGGCAGTGGTAGAGGATGCTCTTTCCTTATTTGCGGATCTGAAGTAAAACAGGCTCATGTGTAAGCCGTTTTTAGTGTTGATTTGCAAGCACGTGTAACTCTATATTGCAGTAGACAAGTTGTCTGTATTTAAATAACGTGCAATGTGCATCTCAGTCAGAGGCCCTTAGTTAGCAGGCGAGAGCAAAATGTTTTGACGTGAGCATAAGCACTTGTCTCCTTATGCCTTATGGGCAGAGCTGTTGAACATCTGCGGCTCTTACTGACTCCGGCAGCTCAGCGAGCTGAGCAGGTACAAAGGCTCAACTCTGACAACTGTGAAGTAAAGAGCATTCTCAGAGTCAGCCGATAAAGCAGTAAGTAGTTTGATCAGCATTATGTAGGAGGTCTGTGCCAAAAGAGGCAGCAGGTCTGAAATGTCTCTGTTGGGACACCAAATGTAATGCTACTCAGGAACATATTAGTAACATAATCTTGTTCTTAACATTTCTTATGTTCTAATGTAAATGATGTAGGAATTCCAGAGAAAAGAGTGCTCATTAAACGAATCGGGTTGAATCCACGAACATTGTTTGTTCTATGCTTTCGAGCTAGAAGGTGAAAGAGTAGAGGAGGGAAAAAAGGTGCACTTGAATGCTTGTTAAGTAATAATACTGATATGCAAGGCATCAGAAGTAAGTTTGCACAGCTATCTTGTGACATTTTCTAATTTTCAAAATCTTAATTTTGCAACCCGATAGTACTACTTTAAAATGGAGGAGGATCTATGTGTAAAATTCTATTTACTTCACATGCACCTGAATGCTTCCATAAAACAGCCTTCAGTAAACCAGCTTGCCAGCATGGTCCAACCTGAGAACATATGTAAGTACTGCCATACTGGGTCTTTTGGAGCCAGAGTTTACAGTTACTTAGTAATCTTTGCTGGACCTTTCTGATTAATTGCTTGTTGAATCCACGTGTACTTTTACTATGCAAAAGACTCGTAAGATCGTTCCACAGTTTTGTTACACTCTGTGTAGTAAAAGTGCTTCTTTTTGTTTGCTTTGAACCTGTTATCTAATGATTTCTGTTGATTCTCTTAATTCTTACGTTATGAGAAAAAATGAATAATCAATCCCTATCTTCCTTCTATGCACCCTGCAGGTTTTATAGACCTATATCATATTTTTCCTTTCCTCATTTCTCTGTCAGTAGCCTTAGTTCTTGTCTTAGTTATGCAGAAAATGTTCCATGTCACTGATCGTCCTTTTCGATGTTTCTGAAACATTTCCAGTGCTGCAGCATCCTTTTTAAAGTCGATGTGACCAGTCCATATGTAGTATTAGAGATCTGGGAATACCATAGATGTGTATAGTAATATAACAGCTTTGTCCCTTTTTTCCTTTACAACAAGAACTTTGTTCACATAATTAAAATTGTCTTCTACGTACAGCATCTTGTTTTTATTAAACATCATCTTTTATTGAGGTTCATCTTCCTTTTTACTGTTCATTCACAGACCTTTATGGAAGGTTTCCTACAGCTGATTTTGCCACATCAGTTTCATCCTTTTTTGCAGATCACCTACGAAGTCCTTGGGGGACTTCCCTAGTAGTTATGCTACAAGTCTGTTGCGAAAACAGTTTGCTTATTTTTTTCTTTCTTTTTAACTAGTATATTCATAAAAAGACCTTCCCTCTATTCAAGGAAAATTTTGTTTCTTTAGTAGCTTTTGGTGATAGACCTGATCGGAAATCTTACAGGAAATCCATGTATGGTTTATCAGCCAGATCATTCTTAGCCCTTTTATCATTAACTCTTAGATCATCTCAAAAATATTTGAAGGGGGTGATTCATCCTCATCACCTCCTACTTGTCCATAAGTATTATTCTTTATTATAGTTTCACCAGTTGTCTTCTGTTGAAGTGGATCTACTTGTCTGTAGGTCTGCAGAATACTTTCCTAGACATGCTTTGAAATATCAGGGTCCTGTTTGCTACCTTGTTCTCCTCAGGTGCTGAGTTTGGTGTACACAGTAAGCTGCACGCTCCACTTGGGGGTTTGGCAACATGGTGTTTGAGTTTTAGAACACCGAGGTGAATGCTTCCCTGAACCTGATGTTTTGCTACCTTTTTATTGTTGTTGTTCTTTTAAAACTTGATTATGTTTCAGTTTGAGATGGTTTCTATAGCTTAATTAGCATAAAAACATCCTGTTGTAGTGATTACTGATGATTATGGATCATTTATCTGTAGGTGGTGAAAACTGTTGGTCTTCGTGAAGTCTGGTTTTTTGGGCTACAGTATGTGGACAGCAAAGGCTACTCAACTTGGCTGAAGCTAAATAAAAAGGTAACAATTCCCTAATATTTAGGCAAGTGTACAGTTTGAAGTATACTTTTCTAAGGCTTGCTGCTTTAATGTTGTAGGTGATATATAGCTGGCTTCAAATTTAGTTGAAAAGCTGCTTTTCATCACTTTAAATAGCAAAATATTGTGTTCAGTTTGGTTAGTTATAAAAAAATATGCAAAGTTGCATCAAAATTTGATTTGAGAAGGAGATACCTTTCCTGTGTTTCTAGTACCATGGAGATGCATGCATGAGGAAAACTTAAATTCATATGATTGTCCTGTTTTCATGTAGCAATAAGTGTTTTACAGTTGAGGGGGGTGTGTGTCTATGCGAAATATTTGAGCTTTGGGAATTTGCATGTATACCACTATTGATCTTTAAACAAGGTGCTAATGATAGGCTCCTAAACTTCTCTGTAGGTATCTAATAGGTAGGTTGTAGGATAATTTTTGCTTGGTTTTTTCCCCAGCAGCACTGATCACCTTGTATCTCCCAGCTACTGGGAATGAGGTCATTTTACTTTAAATTCTATTTATGAATTTGAATGGTCGGTTTTTGTTTTAGTACTAGCTTTCAGGTTCTTAATGGCACTTCTTAGAATAAAGAGATTTTTTTTTTTTTTAGTTCAGCTTAATCAGTAATACCTTTTTTTATTTTCAGTATTAGGAGGTAAATTGGGAAGTTTTTAGGAGCAAGTTCTACTGTCTGCATGTATATCATCTTCTCTTCTGTGGTAAATCCAGCGAGTTAAACCTGCTAACCACCAAAGCTGTCTCCTAGATTTTGATATGTGTCTTGTTTCATATGCAATAAATGTTGTAGTGCTACAAATATTTTGTTAGCCCTAATGACTTGCCTCCAGTGGTTGGAGACTACAGGATTTGGTGCATCATTTGCTAAAAATACAGGAGACGTTGCTCTGTGACAGTCTTTAGCAAGTTAAGTTGCTGGTGCAGTTCAGGAGCAGCAAGGTTTTGCTGATTTTTTTTAACTTAGACTAAGGTGGTTATCTATTTTTAATTTTTTTTTTAAAGCTTGTAACATTTGATTCTTAAATGTATCATCATAAATGGGCTCTAACTTATCAGCTACTATTTAAGTATTTTTATTAAATGCAGATAAGATGATAAATCATAGAATAGGTGTGCAAATAAGGTTTTATTATCACAAGAGCACAACTGATCGTTCACTGGTGAGATTAAAGTGAAATACTGTGTATGTACATCAGAAGCAGATGGCCAGTAATGAAAAGCAAGCAAAACTTTTAAGACTGACATCTGAAATGTTGAATATAGTACTTATGGTGCCTTACATACGTGATTAAATGGTTGCAGTATATTTTTGATACTTCCTACAAGTGAAGCAAACATGCGTAATTTCATCCTTAGTCAAGAAGTTTGAGGGACTACCAATGCACATAAAATTAGATGTGTAATAAAGTGCTTGAGGAATTGACATGTATGAAATTTATTTTATTATGAATGTACATTTAAACAATCGCTGTATTATTTTCTGTTAAAATTAGTTTAATTTTGGATGTTTTTGCCTTATTCATAATCAGTGCTGAAAGCTGAGCCCAAATGAAATGGAAAATTCTACATAGAAATGAGTTTTCGTTGAAATTTCAAGTAGACACTTACTTAAAACTTAAGATGACCATGTGTGATCTCTTCACAGAAATCATGATTATAGGGCTTATCCATTCTAGAAAAATAATGTAATTAATGGGATTACGGTTTTTGCACAGGAATAAAGCACATATATTTAGTTCAATAGTTCAAAGACTTTAAAAGACTCTAACTTTGCACTTATGTTGAAGAAATGTGCTGTAGTTCTTGCTAAAGAAACCTTGTCAGACCCTAATTTCTTACTTCCTTGGATATAGTTTTGATTTTTTCTAATATGTATTACAATTCCTTTTTTTCCAGATCTTTATTGCGATAAATACAAATTCACCCAAACCTACAAAAAAACCCTCTTAAACAGCTTTTGAGTAGTATTTCAGAATTGTCTGATTTATCCAAATTGGTGTACTTGATTCGGTGCCATGTGAACCTTTAGAGAGTTCCACAATAGGCTTGTCAGGAAGCACTGTATTTCATTGTAGAGAAGATAAAGAGTTCATTACTACTGAGTTAATTATATTTTAATATACCATTGAGTGGTCTTTTTATTTCTCTATTCCTCTCCTTCAGGTAACCCAGCAAGACGTAAGGAAAGAAAATCCTTTGCAGTTTAAGTTCAGGGCCAAGTTTTTTCCAGAGGACGTATCCGAAGAATTAATTCAGGAAATAACTCAGAGACTTTTCTTCCTGCAAGTCAAAGAAGCGATCTTAAATGATGAAATATATTGCCCACCAGAAACTGCAGTTCTTCTGGCTTCTTACGCTGTCCAGTCCAAGTATGGGGATTACAGTAAGGAGATACATAAACTAGGCTACCTAGCCAACGACAGACTTCTCCCTCAGCGGTGAGTGAGACTACATAGATTTTTGCATTATCTGCTGCACATAAACTTGATTATAGCACATTTTTTATAATTAAAATGTTAAGTGATAACGTATATTTAATGGTAGCTTTCTTAGGAGTACACATTTTGCTAGTAAAAATTAAGAGATCCTAATTTAGACTCTACCTAACAAAGAAGTGTCACAGCCATGGGTTTCTTGAGACCTATTTCCTGTCCCATCCACAACCATCTGCGTAGATTTAGTTGAACAAATTTCCAAAGCACTTCAAAATGATCTAATGTTCCCAGAGGCTTGGTTCTGCTAAATGAAAAATCAAAATACTCTAATATAGAATCAAAATACAGTAATATAGATTCCTTTGATACCCACTCCTTTTCTTCAGTTCTTGGTGTTTTTGTACATCTAAATGATAATTTCCTGAAAATAACTACAAAATGTATTGCAAATAAAATATGTTGCAGAAAAATGCTTGCCTGGACAGAAAATTTAGAAACTAAATTGTTACTACTGCTGTTGAGTATAAAATCTTTTGTATCAGTCGCTCACCTAATTGGTTAGGAAAAGTAAGCAAGATTATAGTTGTGTTTCTTTACGCAACTGAAACCGTGCTCCTGGTGTGTTTTGGCAGCAAGAGACGTGTTGCAACACAAATATGCAAAGTTAGATGATTCTGTTACTGTAGATGAATCCATAGTTTTGTACCATGGACAAATGTGTGCTTATGAAATATGTAACATTAATGCGTCTTCAAAGAAATGAGACCCATGGAATAATTTGAGATTTCTTTAAAAGTCATATACTCTGTCTCTTTGATTTGAAAAGTGAAAATGGAAACTCACTTATTAGTGTAACTAAGCTTGAGGATTTTCTAGCAAGCAAAAAAGCATTTCAGAAGGATTGTGGTGAAGCATTGGAAGAAATATTCCTGAAAATGTTTCCAAATTTTAAAAATCCTGGCTAAGAGTTTGGTTTTGCCTGTTTATTTCCTTCTTATGACAGTGAAGTTTATACCTCTTTCTAGAAAAATACCCGTTGTTTGGAAGGCAGGGAGATGGAGAACCAGTAAGACTGTCATTACTGAGCATGTTAGTTCACAAATCTTGGGTTTTGCTCAGTTATGATGACAGCCTGTGAACAGTGGAGTGCTCGTGTAGGATACAAATCCAAATACTTAAGATGCTCCTTTTCAGCAGACAAATGTTCACATGATTTCCCAGCATATGCTTTCAACCAGTCATGTGCCAGCCTGCGCTGAGTGAGCACGTAGCTTTTGTATTCATTCTCACACAATTATTCCTGGTTTGCCTCCTGTTGCCAGATTTGCCAGAAAACTAGCAAGTACTTCATAAAAATACTTCAAAACAATATACAATTTAACGTCAAAAGTATTTACTTGTTTCCCAAAGTAGGCTAGCTTTGTAAAATGTTACTGGAAAAGGTGAAAAAAAGATTTGTGGTTCTTTTTAATTATAGAGTCTTAATGTTCACCTGTCAAAAGTACTACATGTTTTTTGGCTCAAAACTATGAGCTGGGTAGCAGTGAGGCATCAAGTCCTTGCAGAGTTATTCTCTTGCAATAGTCCTTGTGTATCTGCTCGTGATATTTCATCGGTAACATGTGAAGAGAGTATGGAGGGGGCCAAATGAGGAGATGGCTGTCACCAAAGACATTGCACGCTTTGAGGATATTGCAGAAACATAGAAACATTTGAGGTTGGAAGGGGAACTCTGAAGACAGTCTAGTCCAATCCCCTTACTCAAAGGAGAGTCACCTAGAGGAGTGGTCAACGACCCAGTTAGGGTTTAAGAGGCATTTGGGCAATGCCCGTAATAACATGATTTAACTTTTGGTTAGCCCTGAAGTGGTCAGGCAGTTGGACTAGCTAATTGTTGTTAGGTCCCTTTCAACTGGAATATTCTATTCTAATTACAGCAGGTTGCTCAAGGCCTTTTCCAGTTGCGTTTTGAATATTTCCAAGGATGGACACTGTGCGACCTCTCTGGGCAGCCTGTTACAGTGTTTGACCACCTTTGCAGTAAAGAAATAAAATAAAAAAAATTGTATTTCAGTTGTGCCCCTTGCCTTGTGTCTTTCAGCTCAAATTCAGTTCAAGAAGAGGAGAGTGCAAAGAATTTCTGTAGAAGCAGAAATTTAACTTAATTTAAATTAATTAAGCTCAAGAAAGCACAAGTCACTGTGAAGGTGACTGAGTGCTGGCACAGGTTGCCTGGAGAGCCTGTGGATTCTCTCCTCCTTTACAGATAATGAAAAGCTGTCCAGACATGGGCCTGGGCTGCTGGCTGGAGGTGACCCTGCTTGGGCAGAGGGGTGGGCAAGATGGTCTCCACGGGTCACTTCCAACCTCAGACATTCTCTGAAGAAGAGCTTGGAAGTAGGGCTTTTACTTTCAGATGGGCCCTTGTGTAACATAATCCTCACATACTGTATCATGTTTTGTCCTTTTTTGTTTTTTGTGGGGTTTTTTTTAGCTTTATGTTATACTACTATGAAAGCTTTTGAACATTTTGTGAATATCTGCTGGAGGAGTAGAAGAAATGATGGTGGAAAGCAGCTCATAATGTAAAAATCAGGCCTGATTTAATTACAAAACTTCCTTAATAAATTAACACTGCCCTAGAAAACTTGGAATTATTTTTTTTGTATGTAACAGAAACTTGTAAATGATTGACAGAATGCTTTTAGATTATTACAGTCAAAGCAGACTGTTCTACTTGGTGCATTCTGTTGCAGGCTTCTGTAAATATTGAATTTAGGGTTTATACTTACATTAAAGGCTAAAGATGAGAAAACAAACACACACACAAAGGATGTCTTGTCATTGCATTTAGCTGTGAATGCACCAGCTTTGTGCAGGTGCAAAAACTGAAAGCTCTGCCTCAGTTTTGAGGAGGAAATAGGGACGCACGCTAAGCAAATCAACGTGTGACATGGATACCACTGAAAAGTGTGCTTCGTGAGATATGGGACAGAGTAGCAAATCGAGTGACAGAGATCCTATAGCAGAAGAAACACTGCGTTAATATCTGCTGTATCCCTTGGTCTGTTCCTTATTGTACTTTGCTAAAAATGTAGGGAAAAATAGCAAATCCTTACTTTCCTCAGTAAAGAGAAAAGAAGGAAAACAACTGTTCCAACTTCTTTAGTGAGATTATTTTGCAGTCTTTTTTAAGTTGTCCTTTAAAATAATTTCTTTAGGAATGGTTGAAATGCAAGTTGCCTGGAATAAAAGCATAATACAGTTATCATATGCATTTGGTTTCTTACTGCAGTATTACATTGAATGTTCTAGTAGGTCAAAATATAATTCCATTGTTGCAGCCGGCTGTAGATAAACATCAAATAGTTTTCTGAAACTGCTTCACTATAGATTTTATTTATTAAAAACCACACCAACAAACAAAAAAAATCCTCCAAACCCCCAACAAAGTAATCGGCTAACTTGTCTTAATGTATGACTTTTTCTTTCAAGTGACAACAGAAGGAAAGCTTGAGTGCATACCTAGAGATTAATTTTCTGCATTGCTGTGTGAGGATTTTATAGGTCTGTATTTTCAGGTGTTCCAAACATTACATTTTATGACTTTACTGAAAGTTGAGATATATCACAGTGTGATTTTTATAATACAAAGAGTATAGAATACCAGGAAAAAAGGAGTGATTTCACACTATTTTAAAAGTGTATTTGTTGAAATACAAAGTTTCTGTGTCTATTTGGGTTAAAAAGATGAGGAGTGTGTAGGAAGTCGTGTTTAAGTTTATTCAGTTAAAGCATATGTTATGCTGCATAACCGAGCTTTGTTTTATAACTTTTAAGAGGCTAAATAAGTTGTCAGTGTCATTTAATAGGAACAACTTCTATTCACAGCGTGTTAGAACAGCACAAACTGACAAAAGAACAGTGGGAAGAAAGAATACAGAACTGGCATGAAGAGCACAGGGGAATGTTAAGGTAATTGTATCAAAAATGTTCCAAGACCTTTAAGGGGTTTTTTATTATTATTAAGATGTATTTTGGGAAGTGGCGTATTTGTTTGGAAACTCTTTTATTCTGACCAGGGTAGGCAGTTATCAAAAAACTTCCATGAAAGCTTCAGTGAGGGCTGAGTTTCCAATTAGGTTATTCGCTTACCTACATGATAAGGTCATCAACTGCCTTTGTCCACAGTTGCCTGACTCTAAAATACATTTAGTATTTGCTTAGCTCATGGGGTGAAAAAACAAAGTGCAATGACTAGGCTGTATTTGGATATTGAGGTGTAGAGCCCTGTAAATATCTGAGTCAATGTACACACGAATTTCAAAGAGATTTAATTCCTAACTGAATTTTACAGTAATTAGTTATTCTGCAGTTCCTTTATTGTTACATCATACTTTTGGTTTGTCTATACTATGCCTTTTTTTTTTTTTTTTTTTCTTCTTTCATCAGGGAAGATTCTATGATGGAATACCTTAAGATAGCACAAGACTTGGAAATGTATGGAGTCAACTATTTTGAAATAAAGAATAAAAAGGGAACTGAATTGTGGCTAGGAGTTGATGCTTTGGGTCTGAATATTTATGAGCACGATGATAAGTAAGTGGCTAATACTCATTTTGCAGTTCTGTCCTGGGAGATCCTGTCTGAGACTATACATAAACCACCTTATAGTGCGTTTAACAACATCTAACAAAACAGGTTCTCAAAGACCTTCTAATCTATGTAAAAGATAGAAAAAGAGAGATAGGTGTTAACTGCCAGAATATTTGAATTTTAAAGCTTCAACAGGGATGTAAAAGAAGGGAAAGGAAGAGCAGTTCTGTGGAAACTTAAATTTATGTTGCTCAATATGGCTGTATGATAGCTAGACCATCTTTATATGGTATTTTTCTGTACTTTTCACTCTCTAAAGACTCCTTCAGTCAGGATGAAAAGACATTGAGAAGTTGAGCATCATTATTTGATGAGAAACGTTTTGTAAGAGCAGTGACTAGGATTGTAGTTGTTAGAGCATGAAGAACTTTGGTATCTAAAAGTGAAACCTTTTAGACATCAAAGAAAATAGATAAATCTTGTGTCTTGAGAAAGAGATCAAATGTTCTGTTCTACCTGAAGAGGGATGAAGCTGAAATGTACAAAATTTGAAGAATCTGAAAACAGAACAGCAGACTTACTCTTTTATTTCTTTCCAAACACCTCTTGGTAGTATCTGATGTCAACAGTGATTTGAAGTTAAATGTGATGTTTCAAACACCGGATAACAACTGTCAACTGAACTGAAACTTAATGCTCTAAAATGCGTGTACGCTGAAACAAAATTCTGTAAGCCTTAATTGCCATTAGATGGCAATATAACTCCTGAACAGAGGAAATAGTCAGAAAATGTTCAGATCAGATTGAATGATCAAACAATTTTTGGTATTCTTTAACGCCTGATAGTTAGCAATCAAATACTTAAATATTTTCTAAAGTTTGTAATTAAGATAATGTGAATTAAAAATATTTCTGTGCTCATGGAGGAGGATATTTACAGTTACTCAATTGTTGCATAACGTTGTTTCAGTTTCTGAACTGAATTTATTTTACTTAAGATGCAAGGGAAATAAATTTAACTTGAACTTTGGAAATGTAAGAACGCATGCCGTATATCTGAGTTAAACCCAAGTACAACATTGCTGAAAGCTAATTTAATTTCAGTCTTTGAAATGTCACACTTTTTTCAAATTTAAATAGTTACTCTTTTCACTGAAAATAAAATTATCAATGTCTTACAAAGTATCAGTACATGATTGTTAAGTTTAGCATCTGTTTAATGCTAGTAGAATAAGTCACAAATAGAAATTCCTTCTGTTACAGTGCTGTGTAATTTATTCATTATGTAATTTATTCATTTGATGGAATAATGTGTTTAAAAAAATGCTTGAACTGTTACATTTTGTAAATGTAACTGTGATAGTGAAAATAGTATGGAGTTAAGACTTAGTGGACATAAATAAAGCACACACCTTTGCTGCTTCTAATGAGAACTTTTTCTCTTTGAAGGCTGACACCCAAGATTGGTTTTCCTTGGAGTGAAATAAGAAACATCTCTTTTAACGACAAAAAATTTGTCATAAAGCCAATTGACAAAAAGGCACCTGTAAGTAGTGTGTATAATAATATGCCTTTGTATATGAGGAGATGTAAGCCTGCAGGGACTTGCTCTGGCATTATGGCATGAGTAAATATTTTGTGACATCTATTATTCTTATTGGTAGAATAGTCAGTAATCAAAATGACATTTTGAAGTATGATATGGGTTTTTTGTTTTTTCTCTTTTCATTCTAGTTGATACTTAGAAAATTTTTGTTTGCTTATTTTTTTAATGTAACTAAAATTTTGTGATGAGTTGGAAAGCCACAGTGTAAGATGCCAAATTCTCTGGCCCCTTGCATCATTTTTCCTTTTTTTTTCTTTTTCTTTTTTTTCTTTTTTTTTTTTTTTTGTACTAGAGAAGCACATTTCATGAGACTTTCTAGGTCAAAACTCTTCAGGAGTGGAGATTAGTCTCGCTTTTTTAGATGTTTAAATAAATAATTTTGTGTAAACTAGCTAACCTCTACATGGAGGAATCCATGTGTAATTTTAAATTTATCTTGCAATTTCCTGATAGTAACTAAACTTATAGATTATGGTGTTGGATTGCTCAGAGGATAAACGTCAGAATACCTGTAAGTTTAAATTGAATAAATGCAAGCACGCAGTAAAGTTTTGAGTCTTGTCACAACTGTGTTTTTAGATTAATGGATATGTTGCAATTATTTTTGCTAGGATTTCGTTTTTTATGCACCCCGTCTGAGAATTAACAAGCGAATTTTGGCACTGTGTATGGGAAATCATGAATTGTACATGAGGAGGAGGAAACCTGATACAATTGAAGTGCAACAGATGAAGGCCCAAGCTAGAGAGGAGAAACATCAGAAACAATTGGAAAGGTAATTAACAAACTTCCATGTAACAGAAAAAAATTCTTCTACCCTTTTAAGAAAAGTAAGTCATAGAATATCAGACATCTTCGCATTCTAGAAAGAGAGCTGCTTTTCTTTCTGTAATACGCAAGCAGGCTTGCGGATTGGCATGGCTCACCTGTCTTAATAGAAAGCCGTATCTTTTTTTGAGCTTTCAGCGTAGTAATAGTAGCTGTACTGTTGTTTCTCATTATGTTTTTGTGAAACAGTCTTAACTCTCTGTTGCTTGATCCTTAGGGGCTTTTATACTCTACAGGTGAACCTTTAAAGCAAGTTCAGTGAAGAATGTCATGGCTTACCTTTTGTATGTTTAAAAAATACCGTTGCCATTTCTAGCCCAGATGAAACATCAGCCATATCTAAAATGCAGGTATAATTGTGGATTTACCTAGTTGGACCATAACCAAGGTTGCTAATCAGTTCTGTTCATAAATTGTTTTTCTGTACAGCGTTTTAGAACAGAAACTTCGTTCTTCGCGCGTTTTAAACTGACTTTGAAATATTTAAAACTACTTGCTTCTCTGCTAGCTGAGTAAACTGAAAAATAGGCTACCAGCATCTTTAGAGTAGAATTTAGCCTGTTTGAGGTTAAAAAACCCCTTTTACTATTTTTTTTTTCCTCAGGGCACAATTAGAAAATGAGAAGAAGAAAAGGGAGATAGCAGAAAAAGAAAAGGAAAGAATAGAGCGTGAAAAGGAAGAATTAATGGAACGCTTAAGACAAATTGAGGAACAAACAATGAAAGCTCAGAAAGGTGAGCTCTTACTAGTCTTGGATTTCTTATCTATGATGATGATGTTTAGTTCAGTTGGATAGTTCAGTTCCACAGTTCTCTTGGTATGTGTGGTTTGTGGGTTTTTTATCTTTCTTTAATTTATTTTACTACTAATAACAAGAATTTAGTGGTGTATTTAAGAGATTCTTTTTCAGTGTTAAAAGATGGTGTGTGTGCATATGGGAATATATTTGTAATATAAAAACAGTTCCTAATATAGCAAAAGTTTCGATTTTCTTTAATAAAAAGGAAATGAATGTGTACACAGCTCAACTCAATGCTTAAAGTGCTGAAAACCTGGAGTTGGAGGGAGCAGGGAAATGAGAGTGGAGGATCCATAGTACTTCCTCACGGATTTTGTTGAATTTATCTTTTCATTTGGACATTCCTTGTTCCTTCATTTTCCTATTCCCTTGTAAGATTTGAGAATTCTAAAATGAATATCTTGTTAGATTTTAGTGAATAAAGGTAGTTTCACCAATCACAGTTCTTTGTTTTGAACAACCCTGTAGAGTCCCTGCCTCCACTGCTTCCCAGTCCCTCCTCTCCATGGTCTTTTTTTTGCTTCAGGTTTGCTTCCCATACATAAAAGTTTTGTCCCTCTCTTCTGTTCATAACTGTTGGCTTCAGGCACGATAGAGAGAATCACTGACTAAATCTGTGCAAATAAATTGCATGTGCCTGGCACTGTTCTCCAGCTCTGCCTGTGCGTTTTTCAGTCTCTCAGTGCAGAACAGGTTGGACACATCCAGACAGGTAACGCATGAACTGTGCCTTGGAGTTGTTTAAGGGAGAGCTATTTACCCCAGGACAAAACAGTGTCAGGGTGATTCTAAAAGTTTAACAATGTACATTTTCTCACAACTCTTGTAAGCAATATAGCCTAATTTCCAATGCAATACATAATATTCATGTATTGCTGGTCTTTTTAGCCTTCTGTTCACATACGGAAAAGTGTTTATATAAATGGTGTTTGCGTTCTGTAGTTGACTTGGTAGTTAAGTGTTCTCCGTCTTCACGGGAAGATTCTGTTTGAGCAGTGTTTTTAGAAAATTAAATAAAATGCATAAATATTTAAATATTGTGTTTATACAACTCCACATGCTTGTAGTGCTGTTCATTTAATTTTATAACTGAAGTAGTAGGCCTGAGAGACCAACTGAAGAATATTGATCACGTGAGACCTACTTAAAACTACAAGTGCAAAGATTAAGCATGTGCTGGCATACCTGGTGACATGCTATTTTAGTATTAAAGCAGATGGTGAAGAGCAAATGGATCATTCCAGTAACTGCACAGTTGTTTAGGTTTTCTGTTGAAGGTATGAATGGCAGCTATGTCTAGACAAAAACATAGTGGAAAAATTATCATTAGAATCTGCAAGGAACTTCAGAAAGACTTTTTTCATAGTAATTCTATTTTGCACATCAGAGGAGTGTATTTTGCCTGTGCAGATCTTACCTTGCAGCACTGGTAGATTATTATTTCTTCCCGTTTCACTCAGGGTTCTTCCCTTTAGATAGGAATATTGTGTGAACCAGGCAGCTACACAGCTATTATCCCTCCCTTGATTTAAAGTTTTCCTGTTTGCATCTTTCTGGCTCTGTTCTACGGAGAATTTTTCTGACCCTTCCAATGGGTCTTAGGTTATTTTTCTGGAGGCACACACCTAAATTGTCTGTAGCAATTAAGAAATCTTTTTCAGGCATTTAAGTAGAGTAGAAGAGGGTTTTTTTGCTTTTTTACTCTAAAAGAGTGTGATTTAGTGCATCTAACATCTCCACAGTAGTCTGCATGTATACGTACATATATTTGGGTGTTTAGTTTTATCAGTGAGATAATTCCCTGAAACACTGTCAGGCGAGACGAAGTATATCCAAAGTATGTCTTAAAGAGGTGGGGGAGAAGTATCAGACATGGAGCATGGCTTCAGGTAACATGCTCAACAGCTCCTCTTTGCTTGAGGCAGCCTAGTAAATCCTTGTCAGCTTTGTAGGTTATGTTATTTTGAGCATGTCGCAGCTGTTACTCTGTGTTACTTATGAGGAAGAGCTCGGTAGTGATATCTTGTCTCCAAACTTCCCCTTCGGCAGAGCTAGAGGAGCAGACTAGAAGAGCACTAGAACTGGATCAAGAGCGAAAGCGTGCAAAAGAGGAAGCAGAGCGCCTGGAAAAAGAGCGTCGAGCAGCTGAAGAAGCTAAAGCTGCTCTAGCGAAGCAGGCAGCTGATCAAATGAAGAACCAGGAGCAGCTAGTAAGAAGCTTTTAACCCTCCTTTTGAAACAAATAGAAAAAGATAGTTGAAAATGTAGCCTTTGTTCTTGGGTATATCTGTGTCGTCAAATGCACAAGTATGTTGAAACACAGATAAAAGCATGTGAAATGCTGTTACAGATTGCTGTGGGAACTTTTTTGGAAAACTACATTAGATTTGCCAGTCCTTGCAAGAAAAAACCCCAAACTCTGGAGCTGTAGGAGATTAAATGATAAAGTAGACATTTCAGACTGACAACACTCACTACGTTCTCTTTCTAATAGTGTCAGGCTTATCCAGCTGAGAACAAGAGTAGCTTCCTCTGCAGTCCACTGGGAGGCCTGTTCTCTGAGGCAGGTCTGTTCTGAAGCTTGATGGTGGTGGTGGGGAGTTGGTGACCCTGGTTTGGGGTTTTTTTTGTTTGTGGTTTCTTTTGTTGTTGGTTCCCTCCCCCCATTTCTAGTATTTACAGTATCTTCTCACATTCTGTACTAGACTATGCAATTCAAGATTTGCACGTAATAACCGAGAAAGGCACAAAAATAGGAGAAGAAAGGATTTCTCAACTTTTGATCTTCTGTAAACTTAGCACACAATTCTGAAGGCAAGATTTAGCTTAATAGTACTGAGATTATGACCCAGAATCTCAATCTTATTGGTGGAACCATTAAAGTTGTATTAAACCAGAACATTCCCAAATGCTAACTTGTAACTACAGCTTGCTCTTTCCCAGCAAGCTTTGGAAGTGCAGAAGATAATTTTTTTTTTTCTGGACTTACATCAGGCAAGAGTACTGATTCATTCCCTCTGCTTAAAATTTCTATTTTTAGCAGAAAAGTGATGGGTGGTAACTAACTCTTTTCAAGTTGGATTACAGCAAAGGCTCTGCTTCCTTCCACTGCAGAGCCAAAATGATAGCAAATTAAAACTTCTACTTTGTGTTTTTGTTTGTTTCAGGCAGCAGAACTTGCTGAATTCACCGCCAAGATTGCACTTCTAGAGGAGGCCAAGAAAAAGAAAGAAGAGGAAGCCTCAGAATGGCAGCACAAAGTAATGAGCTCATGCTGTGTGAAGTCAGAACTTCAAAGAAACTAAGGGAGATGAGTGCGGAAATCTCACTGGAAGTCCATGGGGTTGAATCTCTCTCTTTCCCCTAGGCTTCAGAGAAGCCTTTCTTAAAGGTTTTTCTTCTCCAGTCTACTAAAGCCAGCCTATACTTCTATTTAACTCATTTCTTAATATTAAATTGTCGCAAAGGGTGTGAAATTCTTATCACAAAGGTATGGTCCAAGATTTGAAGTGGCTTCTTTACCTATGGTGCTGAAATAGATTGGAGCTTTGTGTTGGAAAAGAAAATACCTCAGGAGGGAGGTGTATAAAATCATGAGCGGTGGTCAAAAGATAAACTACACAATAGTTTAAAGCAAAATAGTATTTCTTCACCAAATACATAATTCACGAAGGGCTGTGAATACTGATTGTGAGCACAGATTCAAGAACTGCTTGAACAAATTCTTATAATTTCTGGTTGAATACGAAATTTGAAGACATCATCTTTGATTTAGGAAGTCCCTGAGCCTCAAATTTCAGGAGGCTAGGAAAGTTGGGAAGCAATCAGTGTGACTGCCCTATTCTCTTACCCTTCTCTTGTCTACTGCTGGAAATGGCTGGCTTCCGGTACAGTTGGTTTTGAGTCATATATTTTTTTACCCTGTATTCCTACTGGACAATTTTCAGTGCGTAAGCTAGTGGTGTCATTTATAAAGGACAGTTTCCATGTGTCTGAAAACATCTCAAATACTTAAATTTATTTTTCTGACTATTCATAAATCTTTTTAAAAGATGCTAAGTACTGTTTACTGTATTTAGGCTTTTGCAGCCCAAGAGGACTTAGAAAAGACCAAAGAAGAACTGAAATCTGTGATGTCTGCTCCTCCTCCACCTCCTCCCCCACCAGTTATTCCTCCAACAGAGAATGAACACGATGAACACGATGAGAACAATGCTGAAGCCAGTGCAGAATTGTCTTCTGATGGTGTCATGAATCACAGGAGTGAGGAAGAACGGGTAACAGAAACACAGAAAAATGAACGTGTTAAGAAGCAGCTTCAGGTAATGAAGATTCATAGTTGTATCAACATAATTCAGGCTTTGGGTTTTCATTCTTTATCTGTCAAAAATCTCATTGAAATTATGGTGTGCCAAGGAAACAGCCTTTTTATCATTTACTATGTTTATTACTAATTTACCGACCAATATCGTATGTAGTGTTCTAGAAGGGGAATAGATAGAAAGATTGGATGTGAGATTGTGCTGTATAACTTAAAAATATTAATATGTTGTTGCACTGGCCAGTAAATGTTTCTAGTAATTATATAAATGTCCAGGGCATTGCATGTTAAAACAAAATGCTTCTCTTTCTCAATACTGAAATTTATTAAGTGGTATGAACAGATGCTTGCTTAGTAGCATTTGTGTTTATTTGCAGGTATTAACAGATGTTGTAAATGCAAAAACTGAATTATGCCCACTTTGGATTAATCTTATTTCCCTGAAATGGAGCATTTCTTCCTAGTCTAGTCTTACTCCTCAAAGTATAAAAATCTACGTTAGTGGTAACCCTTTGCCTTATTATGAAATGTGTGTTTGGGAAGGGAAATGGAAAGTTACTTCTTTTTCTGGCAGCAAAATCTCAGTAGCGTGTATGTGTAATATCCTTTCTGCTTGGCCAATCACTGAACAGGATCAGGGAGATAAACAAGAGCTGTCTTTAGTCAAGCAGAAATTGAAAAATGAGGTCATTCTCCTGCTTTATACTGCTGTTCCCATTCTTCTTGGATGTTATAGTTGATCTTTTTTTTGTTTGTTTGCGTGATGCCCACATTTATGAAGGGAAAGAATCCTATGCTCTCCTCTTTCCCTCTGTGGTCTTCTTGCCTTTCTGACAGACCTCACAACTTGAGTTACTGAACAGCACAGCAAGCATTTAATAGGTTGGCATTAAAGAAATCCTTATCCCAGTTGCAGAATAATTGTTATCAGAAATTCCAGAATCATTAAAAGATTAGTCAAAGCACTTAAATGCCAATATTTTATTCAACAGGCTTTAAGTTCTGAGTTGGCTCAAGCCAGAGATGAAACCAAGAAAACACAAAATGATGTCCTTCATGCTGAGAATGTTAAAGCAGGCCGTGATAAGTACAAGACTCTTCGACAAATCCGACAAGGCAATACAAAGCAGCGTATTGATGAGTTTGAAGCAATGTGAGAGCTGTTATTTTGCATATATGTTCCTCGTAAAGCTGAACCACCAACAGAGAAAAAAAGCAGGCCTTTGCAGATCTGATGGATTGCACCCCACTTTGCCAAAGCACTTAATACCAGTTTGACTACAGTGGCTAGAAGACAAATTTAGGGGAAGCTATTCAACAGTAAGGCAGTCTGTCATCCCTAGCTTTTTGGAGGGGGGAGGGTATGGAGAAGGATAGCAGTTTTTTCCCCATCATGTTTTCAGTTTCATTGTTTCTTCCCCCCCCCCCCCNACTGATGTGAAATATATAATGACTGACAAGTGTATGTATTGCTTAAACATTAAGAAATAGAAAGAAGAATGGAACTGAACCGAAACTGGATAGGTACTATTTCAGTACGAAGTTTGAGATCATGTTTTTCAATGTAGCTACACTATTAAGAGTTTCATATTGCTGACTTTCAGTTTCGTTCTGTTTCTCCCAAGTGAAATTCTTTGGTGTTTCATGTCCTGTCATCATTGATGGTTTTCTTTGCCTGCCTGTTCACAAAGGTCTGGAAGGCAGGTGGTAGTTCCAGGAAATATTTTTAAATGGAACACTACCTGTGGGCAGCATGTGGCTGCTGATAGGCTTGAATAAGCATTGCTTTTCCTAGGTGATTCTTTTAGATGCGCAAAATGTTTTAATGCAGCAAAGGGGGAAAAACAAACAAACAAACAAAGCTTCATGTGCTATTTGCTTGTAATTATTTTATTTGCAGTAGGGAGACCTGGACCTTTCTGGCAAGGGAGCATATGAAAACATCAGTCCCAGGGAGGGGACAGTATCCTACCTCACTACTATATACATGATGACCGGTCCTTCAAACACCATGAAAAAAACTGTTTGAATTGATTATCACTACACAGTGATACCATAGAACGTTAGGAGCCCTTACTCCTAGAATTTTATTTTACTTTAAGGTGGATTTATAGTGCTAAATACTGTCTAACTGCCTTTTGTTGAGCTTAAATTGTAAAAGCATCTTGTGTGTTTTAAAGCTGTAACCTGTCACTGGTATACTATCTCCTGGGAGGGGTGTAGAATGGGCATGTGAGTTAGTTTTGGGGTTTCCAAATACGAAATGAAAGTTCCCAGAATTGGAGTAAAAGTGTCTGTAGCTTCAGTTTTCAGTGAAGCTAGTATTTTAATTGTCGTATCTGATGTCAGATCATTGTCCTTTCCCTCTTGGAAAGGAGACCTGCTTTTTTGAGAAATTTGCTTAGAAATTGAACTTTAGAAATAACTTCACAGTTAATGTGGACTGCAGTTATTCCTTCTGTTATAGTACCCTCGTAAATATCTACAGTGGAATAAACCTGCTTTCTCTGAGGATGGTTCAGCTCTTTTCTGTTTGATATTATGCACTCATAAATTTACACTTATCTATTAAAATTTGCCATTTTATTAAACATTTTTTTCATGCACAGTAGGTCTAAATTTCTTATGAACAGTCCAACTAAGTTTTTTTTTTTATTTTGCGGAGTTAAAGGTTGGCTATGTGGGGTGACATCATGAAAATAAAATAAAGATACATTAATATATTTTTGGTTTGTGGGGCTAAACATATCTGGTTGACCTTGAAGACTGATGTGCAGATGGTGTGCACATGCTTCAAAATGCTGCTTGGTGGAAGCTGGTGTTTCTACTTGCAGTGCATTGTAAGAACAGTTTTTGTTTCACAGGCTTCTTACACTGAAGCTTGAGCAAATTTTTGAGGTATTCGAACAGTTTGCCATAGCAGGTGAAATACTGTGCTTCCAGTGAGTTTTTGTTTTTCCCTGGAAAGTGTGCACCAACACTGATACATCAGTTTCAGTGTTGCAAAAAAATACCAGTAAAGTTTGCTGTTCATAAATCTACAGTACATAGAGTAGGGAAATGGATTAGATCCATTTATAAAGCTGTGTGATTTTTTTTTTTTTCCTAAACAACCAGGAACAACCATTTGTAATACGGATTTTCACAGTGAACAAAGTGGTAATAGCCGCTGTCACCAGCAGTTGGGAACACTTACTGGTGCGGAAATACTAAGAATACATTTAATGATTACTTGGTGAAGTAATTTTCCACATGCTTTTTCCTTTAGCATCATGTTTTGTGTTGTACAATTAAGCTACAATTACATCTACTATTTTGGATAACATTCATTGGTTAACAATAAAGAGATACAGTTAATTTCTCTGAGGTCCATTGTTGTTATTTAACTTACTTTTTTAACAGCTTTGCTAAATGCACTGTAGCCTTTTTCCAGAACAGTGTACAAATTTTGATCATCTTTTGTTTCACACTCCGGTCAAAATGAAATTTTTAAAAAAACAGTTCAAATTGTATCCCTAGAGAATGGTACTCTGCTTAAGAAATTACCACATACAGTTGGGAGGAAGCACTGGTGATTGTCAATTCAAAACAGGATGTGAATCATCCGAGCAAGTTGACTTTCTTGAGAACAGAGGGTAATTTTCCCACATAAGAGCTCTATGGGTAATCTAAGAACTTTCAATCACTGCCTACATATTGCTTAGCCCCAAATTAAGTGAAATTTAGTTCAATAGGTCAATGTCTTAAGCACCGAGAAATCTAGATGTGGGGGTTTTTGATACTGCACGTGGTAGTGGACAGTGCTGTCAAATATGTGCATGGCCCTATGCTTTAGATAATGCCAAGTTTATGGGCTTTTTCACCTAATACACTTGGAAGGAACAATCCCATATAAATAGGTATATAAATTAATCTGCTAAGCAGCACTCAAATTAGACCTGCTCTCAGGTGACATTCCATTCTATCTTGTATTTGTTTGGCCTTGCACTCAATACGAGCACATGACGCTTTTTGTTACTGCCTATGACAGAATTGCTGTCGTGAATTAAAATGTGTGTACTTGACACTTTTTACCATGTGTATTTCTAGCTCTATATGTCTCTTCTTGGAGTCCCTCCTGCTGAGGCATCAGATTTGAGGCTTCTCGTTTGCTAGAGAGCTTCTGCGTGGGTATCACAGAATGGCAGGGGCTGGGAGGGACTTAGGAGCTATCAGCTAGTCCTACTCCCTTGCCAAAGCAGGGTCACCTAGAGCAGGTTGTGTAGGAATGTGTCCAGGTGGGTTTTGAATATCTGCAGAGAAGGTGACTCCACAACCTCTCTGTAGAGCCTGTTCCAGTGCTCTGCCACCCTCAGAGCAAAGCTTTTTCTCATGTTGAGATGGAATTTCCTGTGTTCCGGTTTGTGCCTGTTGCCCCTTGTCCTGGCGCTGGGCACCACTGGAAAGAGTCTGGCCTCATCCTCCAGCACCGACCCTGCAGGTATCTATAAGCACTGATGAGATCCCCTCTTAGTCTGGTCTTCTCTGGGCTAAACAGGCCCAGGTGTCTCAGCCTTTCCTCGTCAGAGAGATGCTCCATTCCCTTGATCATCTTCTGTATTTGTCCAGCAGTTCCTTGTCCTTCTTGAAGTGGGGAGCCCAGCACTGGACACAGTACTCCAGATGTGGCCTCACCAGGGTAGAATAGAGGAGGGTGACCTCCCTCGACCTGCTGGCCGTGGTCTTTTTAATGCACCACAGGAGACCGTTGTCTCCTTGGCCACGAGGGCACATTGCTGGCTTATGGGCAACTTGTCCACCAGGACTCCCAGGTCCCTCTCTGCAGAGCTGCTTTCCAGCAGGTCAGCCCCCAACCTGTGCTGCTGCATGGGGTTATTCCTCCCCAGGTGCAGGACCCTATGCTTGCCCTTGAACTTCTTTAGGTTCCTCTCTGCCCAACTCTCCAGCCTGTCCAGGTCACGCTGAATGGCAGCACAGCCTTCTGGTGTGTCAGCCACCCCTCCCAGCTTCATGTCATCAGCAAACTTGCTGATGGTCCACTCCATCCCTTCATCCAGATCACTGATGAGTACATTGAACAGGACTGGACCCAGCACTGACCCTTGAGGAACACCACTAGTCACAGGCCTCCAACTAGACTCTGCCCCACCGATCACAACCCTCTGAGCTCTGCCATGCAGCTGGTGTTCTCAATCCACCCCACTGTCCACTCATCCAACCCACACTTCCTAAGCTTGCCTGTGAGGGTGTTAGGGGAGACGGTGTCAAAAGCCTTGCTGAAGTCTAGGTAGACAACACCCACTGCCCTCCCCTCATCCAGCCAGCCAGGTGTGCCATCGGAGAAGGCTATCACGTTGGTCAAGCATGATTTCCCCTTGGCAAATCCATGTTGACCACTCTTGACAACCTTGTTTTCCTCCACGTGCTTAGAGATGACATTCAGAATGAGCTGGTGGTGTAACTTCAGGATATTGTGCTTGAAAGGGGAGGTAAGTGTGTTGAAAGGTGTTTTTTTCAAATACGCTCTTGAGGTGGAGAGAAAACGATTCAAAATAGTGCCGATATTTACAGGCCAGACTAATACAATCACCCAGAACACCTCGGAGTGAAATAAGATAATCTCTTCTGGAAGTAGCCCCCTCTGCACATCAGAAGCTACATTTTCTGTTGGTTGTACTCTTCAAGTATATGTTTCTTGTCTACTCTAGGGAGGTTTTTTTGTCCAAAATGGAACAAAATTCACGTATGCCTTCTTAAACTTGGTTTGGAAAGCATTACTGTGCTTTTGCCTCTTCTTAAAACATGTTTCTGGGGCTGTCCAAGTAACCTGCTTAAGCCCCTCTGAGGAAAAAGGAGGTCTGTTCCAAATATTTTAAACTTTTGAGGAGAAAGTACCTCGAGTATATTTTCTTAATTTTTTACAAGAACAGAGATTAAAATGGTTAGTTAAAACTTTTGCTTTTGAAAAGGAATTTTTATGCCAGCATGTTCCATGTCTGTTCACATGTGGATCACCTAAAGTCTTGTTCTCCCCGGGCCACCAGGTTAGTTTTGAGAATCGGGGATTTTAACGGAGATGATGTATCCCAGAGGGACGAGGCTGTTGGTGCTAATGTTCGTAAAGATACTTTCTGGGTAAAAATACCAGCGTAAGAATTGAAAGCTTCCTTATGGAAGAGCAAAGTTCACTTATTCATAGAAGTTGTCTCATAGACATAACGTAATGTGTCTTGGCTGGGTGATGAGATTTTCCTGGAAAATGCGATAATTGTCAACAGATCGGCATACAGACCGTGGTGATTCCTCTGAGCCCCTCAGAGCGTATTCCCTTCTTTGTGCTGAGAGATGGGGGGTACCTGCCCCCCGGCCGGAATGCCGTGCTGGCTGGTCGGCTGGCTGGGTGGCTAGGAGATGGCTCTGGCTGGCCACCGTGGGCCCCTGCCAGTGGCGTGTCCCTCTGCTGCGCTCCCAAGCGGGCCATCCAGCACCGCTTTCCTCCCCAGCCAACTGGTCTGCAAGCGTCTGGAGTTTTACTCGACTGGTCCTTTTCCCAGTTTGGGGACCCAGTCAGCAGCACGGGGCGGCTCAGGGCCGGAAGGGGTGGCCTAACGCTGAAGAGTGATGGTAGAGGACTACAAGGGAAAAAAACAACCCAAAACCCAAAACCTTGTGGTGAGCTGGAATCCGTAACTGGCCCATTTGTTCCCTTGTGCTGAGGACTCCTGTTCAGTCTGCTGTCGCAGCGTCCGTAAATGCACTATG
Source organism: Chionis minor (assembly GCA_013398295.1). NCBI lineage: Eukaryota > Metazoa > Chordata > Aves > Charadriiformes > Chionidae > Chionis > Chionis minor. The sequence continues at coordinate 43,376 of VZSF01002827.1, forward strand.
TGTAACCGATAAGTTATTCAGCAAATTCAATAGCCAATTTGTTGGAGGGAGTTGCACTTTTCATTTCACCGGGCCGAGCCCAGATCTGTGGCCGTAGGCCGGTGATCTGATTTTGTTTTGATTCATGGAGTCTTATCACTTGTGTTCACTTTGCAGATTTGGAGTTGATAAATCGCTCCTTTGGAGTCCCGATAGATAAAATTTGACTTGTTTTGCTTTTTCTCCCTTCGCTGCGCAGAGATTGCTGACATATCAAATGGATATGTTTCATTTCACGTGAAGGAAGCGGACTCGCCAAAGCCCAAAAATCCTCCCCCCGAAACTCCCATCGCAAACCATCAAATTTCTTCAGAAGAAGAGACTGCAGCATTTGCAGCAGCGCCTGCGATGTTCTAGATATTCAGGAAAAGCTAGATTATGCCCACATAGCTCAGGGTTTAGGGAAAGACAAAGTTCCCAAAGGGAAATGGAGCCTTTGGAATTGCTGGGATTCCATTAGGCGTTTACACTGGCTTTGGGAAATAACGTGTCGCAGTGTTCCTGTTGCCAGCAGTAGGCTTTAGGCAGCAGCAGAGGCGAGGGGAGATGGAAATGCAGTCAAAGGGGACAGCCTGGCCGGTGCCAATATGCCTAACGCACGTGTGCCCCAGTGCGTAAGTGGATCAGGTGAAAACAGATCAAGCTCAGAGGTAGGACAATTGCATTGCTTTTTTTGGCTTATTTGGTTTGGTTTTTTGGTGGTGGGTGTTTTTTTGTTTGTTTGCTGTTGTTGCTCGCTTTTAAACTACCTTATTTACATGGGAGGAGCTGCCCTTATCTGCATGTTCAGCTGAAGGTTTTCAGAAAGCCTGCCGCCCAGCAGCCAGCGGTCTCGGAGTTCTTCAGGCCGTGCGTACCCAGGCTGGCCTCCGTCTTACGGCTTGCTGAATCTCAGCAGCAGACACCCTCTGCAAGTCTGGTAATTTTGCCTGGGAGCGTTTCTGCCTTGATAAGATGAGCGTGGTGTACGTGTTCCAGCTGCCCCCCTGCTCCTTCCAGCACGGCGAAACCCGTGTGCGCCCATGTGGAATGGGAATGGCCTGACAGGCTCCCTGAGCACAGATGCTCAGCTCCGCGGGATCTCCTATCCAGCCTACGGCTCCCCGTGGCCTCGGCTTTCACGCTTCTTAATCACCCCTGATTTCTTCATCACGCTTGATACAGTATTTAACTTCTTGATCTATAACTTCAGTAATATTCTACTAAGCTGAGCTTCTAGTAAACGGCTGACCCCTCTGTCGAATGTTTTCCTAGAATACTTCATACTGATGAGCTGAAATAATCTGGCTTTACTCTTATTTAGGCAGCGCTTCTGATTAATTAATAGTCTCTACGAATATGGTAATTGGAGTCGCGCTGCTGGAGAGAGATTCATTTGCATCGGGGCTGAAGCTGAAAACTTTTCTGCCAAGCGCGCTTCGATCTTCAGCAAAGTAAGTGGAGAGTGTGTCGTAACGCCCCAAACACGCGGACCAGCCCATCCTGCCGCCACCTTCCTTACTGGGGGCAAATTCATCTGCGTTTGAGCCAGCAGGTTCAGCGTTTAGGCTTTGGGGATGGGACAGCAAGCTCGTTTCTGAAAATGATAAGAAATCTTGGTATCATTAATCGGCACTTCTGCTGTATGTTTCCTGTCCTTGGCAGTTTTTCTTCAGCTTAGTTCGCATTCTGACTTCTTGGATCTCTTCTCTTGCAAACAGGGTTTTTGGGCATCCGTCTTGCTGCTCTGGGCCAGCCATTGTACTTCTCCGTGCCATCGGAAAACACGGCACTTCCTCTTTCTTCTCTCGCCTTTGGGATCTTACAGTGTTGGTTTTAGCCAGCTAACTCATCATATTTAAATTTAAAACTATTATTACTCCTTCTTGGAATGATCTTTGGATTAATTTTGGCTGCCTGTTCTCTTCTCAGGCACGCATAGTATTCGCCACGATCTTGGAGAAGTACCAGTATTGACCAGTTAATAATTGCTAGTAGCGTTCTAGAGAACAGAGAATGTCAGAAAACAAGTATGTTAATGCATGCAGAAAACCAGGGAAGATCTGAATTGCAGCTTTTATACCCACGAGGTTCAACTTTGAGCCCAGCCCTAGTCACGTGGGAGAGAAATTCCGTGCTTTCGTTGTGCCGCTTCTCTGTCTGGCAGGACTACGCAAGGGAAAGCACCGCAATAGGCTGGTGGTGCCTCCTCCAACAGCAGAGCACAATTGCACGGTGCTATGGATTTCCTTTTCTGCACATCAGTTGTCCTGGATGTAAAAATACTAAAAGAAAAAAGCCCCACCAAATAGTTGACTTCTTCCTGTGGACTCTTATTTGAAGGAGTTACGGGTACAGTCCTACAGGGCTTCAGACCTCGTCTGCAGGTCACCCTGCTAAAAGCTGAACGCCTCTACAGCAAAAGCACAAATATCTTCACGTAGTTACGTGTCCGGCGGCTCTTCAGCCCATCCTGACTTTAAGAAGCAGTGGCAGACCTCTTACCTGCCTCTCTTCATTTTCATATGGGGCCATGAAAACAAATTCTGGAGAACCTTCTTTCCAGCAGTGGCTTCTGCATGCTTTGGGTGGCCCTTTTCACACATGTTTCTCCCAGTCTTTGGACTGGTTCTTACTTCTCACCTTGCTTTACTGCTCTTGGGTTTGGGCATTTTGTTTGTTTTTGTTTGTTTGTTTGTTTGTTTGTTGTTTGGCTGGGGTTTTGGGTTTTTTTTTTGTCCTTGCTAGTGTGTCATGCCGTTTATTTCGCCTGAAGAACACATTTCAGTTTAGATCATTAAAAGCTTTAATGCAATTACATAACTTGCTTTCTGTGTGTGAAAATGCGAATTAAGACAGGGAAAGAAGATGTAGCATAATTATTAGTTTAAAAGCGTTGTGGGGGAAAGAAGTCGAAGCTTTAAGACTTGGGGGAAGAAATACGTTGCGTGAGCCAACTGCTTAGACTACAGGGTGGAAACAGGAGGCAGGCAGCTCCGTGTGGCAAGGCAGGCTTTGCTCAAACTGAATTTATGGTAGCAAAGTACTTTGCTATAATTCACCAGGCTTTTCATTTATTTGTTTATTGACATTTGCTGGGTTCTTTAGAGAGCACCGGCGAAGAGAATACCATATATTTCTCACTTCAGTCATATTTCCTTTAATTACCTCTGTTGTGGCTTATTCTGTCAATTTAAGAGTAAAAATGCCTTTTTCCTCCCCAGTGATTTTGTAAAATTGTGTTTTGCCGACGACACTGCAACTAGCTTTGCAGTCTGCAGCTTAATGGGTGAAACTATTTTTTAAGGGAAAGGTAGTACAATTTTCTTGGCGTTTAACTGAGCTTGATAATTTATACATATTATATATACATGCACATATATATAAAAAGCCTGCATATATAGCATGGTTAAACCGGAGAGTTCTAGTACAGTGGGTGGCATCAGGCCTTGTAATGGCTGGATTAACATGAAATACACAAGTTGCTACTTATTTTTATATCACCTTTGGTCTTGAATAGTTTTAGAAATCAAGCTTTTTTAAAGCTGTGTTTAAAAAATTATTTTAAAAATATTACAGCATGCCGAGTGAGTATGGTCCTTGATATCAAAATCACATCTATTTAGCTGCATGTTTGTTTTTATTCTCCCATAAAAGCCAGTTCTTTCTGGGAATCTCTTAGTTCCAGGAAGCATTTCACTGGTTTCAGTGGTACCTTCCCAGTCCACGGTTTCACTCGCTGCCCGAAGCCTGTTTCTGCTTCCCCCCTGGCCAGGAATTGCTGTCAGACTTTTAAAACACCAGGGTGGTTTTCGTACTTCTAAATCTTAACCACGTCTTATTTGCTTATGCTCAAGCCCTGGAAGTTCCCACTGACTTTCTGTGCCAGAAAATGATTTGTGTGGGAAACGGGCTGTGGGATAACATTTGACGTGACGTTCCTACGCGGTACATGCTGTAGCTGCACTCGTAAACGTAAAAAAAGTGCTATTGAGGACTTCTCGGTTTTGAATAGCAACTCATTCAAAGAGAATCTGGTAATTAAGTCTTTTTCCTGATTCCTTTTGAGTAAAATTCTGATTTATTAATACCTGTAGCTGAAGTATTTCTCTATCTCAGAATGAGAGGTTCGTGCTAGAGGAAGGCTGAATTTTAAATACTGATTGTTCTTTGTTCATAGTATAATATATTTAAGGAAGTCAGTCTAGAAAAGGAAAACATTTTTCAAGCCACTTCAACAATGAATTTTCAGAAAAATCAATGTGGAAAATAACATTTTTGAAACGTTGTTTTCAAATGCACTGAAGTAAATTTTGACTTGCTGTAAAGATTTCCACCCGAGAACTTTAAACTTTGGGAGAGAAATAAATCTGGGAGAGATTCTTTTCCCTGAGGGCTCGTGCAAGGCAATAGACCAAATAAACTAAAACCCCAGAGCTCGTATAGCAGACGGCACGTTCAGAGAAGTCTGAAATCATATTGGCTGTGATTGAATGTTCTACAGATCTGTCCTACATTCGGTGTAGTTACGCACAAGGCATCTGATTTCAGCCACCTTTGGGAGCAGTTTTAACACAGTTTATCTGCATGACGCTCGGCTGTGGTTTGCGTCGGCTGCATTGGGTTCCTCATAATGCTAAAATTTGCCATCACAACTGTAGTGGTATGTGCAAGAATTTGACTCTGGCATAGAAGAATAGTTAGAGCTGGACCCGCTCTTCAAGCTGAAAGTCAATGGAGATGGGTTCTGGGTGTCCCTGGGGGCCTCGGCCACAAGAACCACACGTTTCTTATATCATTCTTTTCTGGTGCTCCCTCGTTCTTTCGACATCTTAGAAACGAAATCCAGTTGGAAATTAAATTCAGAATAGTTCCAGGGGGTGAAGCGTGGCTCTTAGGATGTTGCTGTATGTTTCTATTTATTGTCTTTGTCAAGTATCCTTTTGCTAAATCTGCCTGATCTCTCTGTGTCTTTCTGTGCAGGTTACAAAAGTACGATCTCTTGCAGCCCTTAGGATAGGAACAAGGTAAAGATCAGCAGAAGACCTGGGGTCTGCCAAGGCCTGCTGTTGCGTTTCTGTAAATCTGGACAGTTTACAGCGCTTTAAATTAGGCGCTGCCTGGTCCGTGAAGAGTTTTCTGGAAGGACCAGGAAGTGCTGTTATGACATTTCATTAATGTTTCGTTCTCTCATGGTCTCTCTAAATCTTTCCTTCGTTGTCTTTTCCCAGGAGAAAATTAGTTTTTTGAAGTATTTAAGATGTTGTTCTTCCCAGAAAAACAGGAAATAATGCTAGTATGTTAATCTTTAACATGTAATGGGACCTGTTAGAATGAACGATGACGTGACCCTTTGAAGTGCTGGGGGATCTCATAGGCTTTGCCCACAAAATGATGTAGTGTGGGAAGCCTGACTCTATATCCCACCTGGGTCGAGTGAAATAAGGGTAGATACTTTCCAAGTTTTATTGGTTTTCTACACGATTTCTAATAGCCTTGATGATACATGAACAGCGTCAGACAATTTTCTAATGTAAACCTCTGGATTTAATATGTCTGTACATACATTTCCAGTGTAAGCACCCGTTGCTACTTGCCTTTTTGTACGCTGTTAGGATGTGCATACTGTGTATACGTAACTGCCTTGAATTGTGCACCCTGCACAAAAGCCTGAATAAATGGGATTTAATGTTAATCCAAAGAATCACTATTCATTCGACAATCAGTGTCGCCTATTGCTAGACTACACTGGGGTTTTTTTTCATTTCTCTGAGAAGTTTAATTCATCTCGTGGCCCCAATCCCAAGCGGAGTTTCCAGGTGTACGTCTGGTGTTGCGATCAGACAAGCTGAGGGAGGCTGGACTTGAAAAGAATGGATCGCTCTTGAGTAGATTGAGTAGATGGACACCTGAATTATTCCCAAATTCAGCTAGCATCCCCTGGGAATATGCCAAACCTTGGAAGCACTTGCACCCCCTCGCGGTGCCTTCCTGCACAATGGCCCTGCTGCACTGGGAGCTGCGCGGGTAGATCCATCGGAGGACTTGGATCTCAAAGAGGGGCCGTCAAAGCCTTGCAGCACCTATCTGAAATCGTTAGCTGATAACGGCCTAACGAGGGAACCATTTCGGTGCTCTGCAAGCCTCCCACTGAACCAGGACGCTGCCCCGGTGCTTGCTGCTCTGCCTGCTGTGGGCAGCCCCCACCACCCGTGGGGAGCAGCCCTCCAGGGGCGCCGGTGGAGGGGGGGTTGTGTGCAGGGGGCTCTCCATCCCTGGAGGGTTTGGGGCCATGTCCCCCACCTTCAGGACTGTGGGTGGGCAGGGTAGGCTGTGGGTCACCACCAGCCTCCTGCTGAGACCCCTGTGGAGCCGGGGGGCTGCGCAGGAGGAAGCCTCCCCCCACCTCTCAGGGGCGGTGGGTTCCACCAGGGCACCACCAGTTGAAGCAAGACCCTGGCTCAGGTCTTGGAGGGCAAGGTTTGGGCTCAGGACCCCCAGAAGAACGTAAAATCCAGAGCTGGGGGATTTCAGGGGCTACTTTGCCCATCTAGTCCAGCACTGGTGCCGTGGGACCGGCTTGCCCATCCCTCAGGATTCTTTTAAAAACCATTTCTGCAGCCTCTCTCACCCTGCGTGACCCGCTGGGTGCGGGGAGGTGAGAGAATTTCCCGGTGCTGGGGGGAATCAAGGCATGATGGCCTCCATGAATTCCATCTCTAGCCAGATTTTAATGTGTTTCTGCAATAACTGCAACTTGAAGCAGCCTTCTCCCAGGCGGTGTTTACTCCAGGTTCCCAGCAGTAGAAGGTAGTAAGACCCTTCCATGCAGATACAGCTGCAGGACAACTGCAAAACACTCCCAAAGATTTCCTTGGCCGTTGTGCTGCCCTCGCTGATGTCTGCCCACGATGCTTTTCGGCTTCCGCTGCCAGCGCGGGACTCCTCTGGTGGGTGTCCCGCAGAGTTGCGCAAGACGAAGGGCCATGTGCCTTAGCAGCCACGTTTAAAAATAGAAACCCTCAAAAACGAGATGTTGACGTAACGAAAGCTTTGGGCTCTTTCTCATTGCTGACGGTGGCTCTGTTTGAAACGCAGCTGCGCTGATACCGCCGCTGTCACGGGTCAGGTCGGCCCCTCGTTAGCTGCCACGCGCAGGGTCACCCCCGCTGCCGGCGGCCGGCAGGAGCTGCTGCGGGAAGGGGTGCCAGCTCCCAGCCCGGGGACGTCGCCTCCCCGGCTGCAGCAGCCGCTCTGCGTAAGCCTTGGCAGCTGGGAATTGTCACGGTCTTCCAGGCGGGGTGACAATCGTGGGAAGAGCGCAGGAGGTTTCTCAGTCATCCCGGGGCAGGCGGGATTTTGCCCCGCTGAGGAGGACGATGTTGAAGTGGCAGCCTGGTGTTCACCCGTAGGTAAAGGTCCGCCCGCAGCGGTGTTGTAGCGAGTTGCACGATGAAAGATGGTGCCCTGCAGGGAAGGGAAGCGTGAATTCCCTCCTGCCTGTGAACACCCGGCACGAAGGAGCAGCGCCCAGTCTGTAAGGCAGAAAGCAACTTGGTCACCACTTGGAGCGGTCTTTCCCCTCCCTGTGCCCCCCTCACCTCTTGTCCCCGTGCGATTTCCATGCTTGGTGGTGGCCAGCGGCTTTGCTGCTCCTTGGGGAAGTTCCTCTTGGGTCTCCCTCTGATTTCACAACTGGCCTTGGCATTTGTGGCCGCAGCGGGGGCTGCGTCCGGAGGCAGCTGTGCTGCAGCTGGCCAGGCCAGGCCAGGCGGGCTCGCAGCGGCTGGGGCGCAGACACCCCCGCTCCCCAGCTCGGCCGCCTCGCTGCCCCCGCTGCGGAGGGCAACGTCCTAAACCTACCCACATTTTGGGGTTCCCCCCCCCACCCCCCCACAGCTTTTTTTTCACTGAAGCTTTGCTGATGCTTTGCTTTCTGTATAGTTGATGTGCGCTGGCAAGTGGGTGATGAAAGCCTGCATCCCCCCCAGCCCCGGCAGCCTCCTACGGCAGCGCTTGCTGGCCCTCGGCAGCGGGGTGGTAGCCCACTAAACTAGCTTTAAATAGCAAAAGAAAAGGGTGGGGTGAACAAGTTGGATTTCATTAAAACTCTGATCCAGGTTTAGAGTAGGGTGGCAGCCCCGTTTCCTGGCAGCGCGTGGCACGCTGACTTCCCATTTTTATCACGCTGACGTTTTCCCATTCTCTGAAGTAATTCTATAGAGGCATCCCGTGCCAACCACCAGCAGCTCTGCCGCATCCTGCACGCGCAGAGTTTCAGCGTTAATTAAGTCACTTTGTCGCAGAAGGAGCCAAGGGAAACTCATTTCATCTTGTACGAAAGAAATCAATAAGCAAACATAACATCGTCCCTCTCTGCAGTTCCTGCAGCGTCTGCCTCTCCTCGGCCATGGTGACCGTGAGGACACCGAGGCAGAGCCTCAGCCTGCGAACGTGGGGGCAGGTTAGGGCCACCGTGGTCTGCACCACCCCAAAAAAACATTTAACTGGGGCCGAGCCCCAGCGGGTGGGTGGTTACAGCCAGCCTGCAAGAATGTGGCTCATCCCAGAGTCACCAACAACTGCTGGAGCAGCAAGAGGCGCTGCCGTGGCCTGCGAGGTGGCCGCAGCAGGGGAGCAGGTGGGACAATGGGGGTTTTGCTACTGAATTCTGTTCATTTTTCTTCCCCCAAGAGGGAAAAAAAAAAAAGGCAAGCATTTCTATTTCTGAAACTGGCAAGATATGAATTAAATCCCAGTTTGTGTGTGCCTGAAAGCTTTGTATAGGTGGATGGAGCCCAAATTCCTTCTCCCCACCTGCCGAGCACCCCTGGAGAGTCCCCTGTGCAGTGTTCCCCTTTCCGGGCCGCTTCCCGAGGGGTGGAGTGTCGGGTCACCCCAGCGGCCGCCGCAGCTCCGGTTCCAGGGCGCAGCGGGGCAGCTCTGTAAGGGGAGCCCGGCCGGCGTAAGGGGCCTACCTGGCGAACGCCTGTGTCCAGCAGCTCCGATCCCCCGCGCTCCTCTTGCTTACACTTCACCCACCTCATGTAAATTAATAGTGGTGTTTAATTTCCATCGTACCTACCTGCTGCTCTTGGCAAGTTCACCTGGGGGGGGTGGGGAGAGGAAGAAAAAAGCCTAACCCTTCCTATGGAGGCCATTAAACAGAGAGACACCGGGGATGTCTTCTGCACACCTACCACGGGGTGCTCACACGGACGTCCCAGCACCCGCCTGCTGGCCATGGTGGGAGATGTCACCTCTGTTCCTCATCCCCCAGTCCGCCCTGTGGGACTCCAGTGGGCACTGGTCTCCCATGTCTCCTGCAAGCTTGTTTTAGGCAGGTTCTCAGCCTGGAGCTTTTCCCAAGCTCTCCTTGGAGAGGCTGGTGGGGTCAGAGACATCCCCAGGGACGGGCAGAGAAATGCAGGGCATTCATCAGCTCCTTCCTGATGGTGGCTGTAGGACCCCAAGGAGCCTGCCGTGCCATTGGGAAGGCACCGTGAAACAGCATGCAACAAACCTGATCGGTGGGGGATATTCCAATAATTTCCAACATGTCGCTGCTTCTGCCACGCTGGGGGTCTCGGAGCGGGCCCTGGGGCTGCTGAACACAGGTCCTCTGTCATTATGCTGAAGAGCAGGATGAGGGTGGCACTTAACATGTGTGCTCCTAACGTGCCCAGTTCCTTGCCAGCTTTTCTCTAGGGTCACAGCAAACCTTTGGAGCAAAGGGGACAGTTTGTGCACTGGCGCAGGAAACCTCTGGTACATTTCTTCAGTGCAGAATGAGCTGCGAGGCTGGAGGACACTGCCCGGAGCAGCCAAAGCGACACTTTGTCCTGCTTGGAAATGGCCTTGCAAGGAGCCTCCCTGTGTGGCTGTACAACAGCATCCCGTGTAGCTCCTCTGGACAAGGTCATCCAGGCTGTGTCGTTCGGCTTTCAGCTCCAGGATGACCGACAGACCCTCTTCGTCTCCAATGTAACAACGCTTCAGCCTGCGTCAGGCGCCGCCGTGATCCCCGCCGGGCTGACGTGGGCTGTTGTGGAAGCCACCACAAGAGACATTTGTGACCTGGCAGCAGCCTTCCCAAGCCTCCCTTGCGTGATGCAGGCACATCCCCATGGGACTTAAAGCCTTGACTGAACTGGGGCAACTCACTTCCCTTGGTCAGCCCAAGGGAGTAACGGGAGCTATGGAGGAGAGGCCTGGGGCAGCGGCACGACCGCCATGCCAAGAGACCACACCAGATTGCACGAGCACCAGCAGCTCAGCCGCCTCAGCGAAAAAAGTCTGGATTTGGCATTCTTGAAGCAATCTCATAAAATTAAACCCAACCCCTGTCAGCAAATTACCTATGAAGAAACCAGCGTGTCCAGGGACATGCCAAATCACGCTTGCAGCTTTGCACCTCCTCTGAATTATCCCATACACTGGTTTCCTCAAAAAACGAGGAGCAAACACAGCTCTGGTAGTGGCCGTGAGGTCTCACTGAAGGGTTAGAGCTGGGAATGCTCACGTTTGGAGCAATCAGTTGGCCGAGATCAGGTGCAGCACTTCTGCTGCGCTTCCCTCAGTGTCTGACACGGCCAGCGATGAACACACCGCGTGGACCAGCCTGGGTGGGTCTTCACGTCTGCGCCTTGCGGTGGGCTGAATGCAGCATCTCAACCATAAACATAAGCAATGAGTTCAGTAATTAAGTCATTTTTAGGGTGCTTTGTGGCTGAGAGCTGGCTGCAAGCTGCGCTCTGGGGGTGCTCGGCGCCCTGACAGGAGAGAAGCCCAGCATCCCCCACCAGGTACCGTCCCACAGCTCAAGGGCTGGAGCATCCTACCAGCCCGGAGTCAAACAGGGATGTGAGCAGTGCAACCAGGGAAGTGGCAACTTATTTTTTAGGAAATAACTTCAACGTGCTAAACAACTCATTAGAACTTGTAGCGGGCTTACGACCCAAGCTCAGGATGTGCTCCGGGCCCCGTTACCACTCGCTCTTTGCAGGGACAACAAGCTGATGGCTGTGGTGGGGCTGCAGGCATGAGCCCAGCCCTGCCTTCTGCTCCACAGCTCTCTGGATTCACGGCTTGCAGCTTTGGAGCAGCTCAGCTTCCCTCTGTCTCCCACCTGCAGTTTGCCTCTGCATCTGAAAGGGGCAAAATGGGTTTTTCTCTTTTCTCGCCCTGAGCGAGGCCTTCAAGGGAACTGCAACTTGCAGGAAAAACAACCCGTCTTCTCCTGAACGCACCTGGGTAGGGGCTGCGGGTCAAGCAGAGTGGGACAGGGATCTCCAGGACATGTGTGTGTGGAGGGGTGTCCTTCAGAGAGCTCTGCTTGGCCTGATAAATACAGCAGAAGAAATTTGCACCTCTGAGGCCATAAACCAAATCCTTCCTTCTTCTTTGGGGGATGGAACTTCACCCCCCAAAATTGAATTTTCTTGCCAGGTGAATAATATGATATCCTTTAAAAAGGTGTAAGGGAAAGCGTGCAGAGGATGTTATTTAATTTCCTCATCTACTGCAAATAAAAGCTTTCTGGATCTATCATGCGGAGACGCAAATGCTTTAGAGAGGGACGTCAAGCAGCTGGACAAACAAACCGGCAGCACGGCGCCGCGCAGAGCAGCAGCCAAGGAAACCTCGCCTCAGGTCACCGGCCCGGCTCTTCCTGCTGGAGACGTGATCGGCCACCCCGAGCCCTCCCTCTGCTCATGTGCGTGCTCTTTGCTGGAGCTCCAAGCTTTGATTCACTGGAAAGTAGCTCTGACAATTCAAACGGCACTTCAGGAAAACTTCAGGACGTGTTTCCGTGCAGGCGAGCGCGAAGGCTCCGTTGAGCTGAAGGCGATGGGAGCAGCCGGGCCAGCAATGCCCGGCGCAGCCCAGCCCGACTTCCGACAGCAAGGCAACGGAGGGGCTCTGGATCCGGCAGCAGACCAGGAAAACACAGTGCAAAGCACAAACCGGAACGTTGGAGACCAAGCGGCCCCACGCCAGAGCTTGCGAAGGAGCTGCCACCTGAAGCCCAGCTGGGTACCAGCGGTGGCCTGGGCAGCACAGGGAGTTCCCGGGATGGGACCGCCTCACCCCGGGAGCTGGGGAAGCGCGTCCCACCCCTCGCGTTACCCGCAGGCAGCTTCCTACCACTCCTCCGCTTCGCTGCTGACGCGAGGGGTCATGGTTCACGCACCCAGTGGTGGGTTTGGAGACCAGCATCCCTGGAGGTACATGGCTGCGGTATTTCCAGCCAGCTGCTGGGGAGGGACCTTTGCGTTCCCCTCCAGTGCCTCCGCGTGCCCTGAAAGGAGGCACCGACGTACCATCGGCTCAGCCCGGATACAGTGGAACAGCAGATGTTCAGAGCTGTGCAGAACATTTGCATTAAGCAAATTACTACAACTGATGAAGGGCAACACTACTCTGTCTGTTGGGCTTTTTTTTTTTTCAGGCCAACCGCTCATTCCGTTTGCATTCCCATCGCCCTGCGGGGCTCCGCTTTGCAGGGCTGGCAGGCTGCTCCAGCACGCCGAGCCGGAGAGGGAAGGAAAAGGGGTCCCAGCAAGTTTGGCATGCTGGCCCCTGCCAGGCACTGCAATTTGGCAAAACCCCCCAATTCAACAGCTCCGTGTATTCTGGATAGTCATTTTATCACACCTTATAGCAGCTTCTGCTTTCTCTTTGCATATTCTAAACTCTATTCTATTCTATTCTTTATTCTATTCACCCTGCAATATTCTGAGCTAATAAGGCCACTAATAATTATGCAATGAAAGACGAACAGACGTGCAGCAGTACTTGAAAGGAGACCGAGTCCACTGGCACAAAGTCACCCCCCAAATTCTGCTACGAAATGACTGACATTGCTATTTAACCCCAGAGTTTTAGTCTTTCCAGTGAGCAAAACGAGGGGAAAGCACCTATTAAATATGAATTACTGCATTAAAAATGAACGGATAATCTACAATAATTTTTTATGCTTGAAACTATCTGTTTAACATTACTTAGAGTAAGCAGTTTTCTTGTGCAGGTAGGAACAGAAAGCTGTCTGTAACTCACTGCTACCTTCTATGCTGCTCTCAAGATTATTTTTTTTTTATATGAAACAAAACCAGCCCATCAATGAAGAAAATGAATCTTTATTTTTTTTTTTCTCTAAAAGCAGAATCCACGTACATAGGGTTTTTTGTGTGGTTTAGAAGGTGGTTTTAAGATGTGAATAGTCACATCACAGAAATAATACAGACCAACGAGTGAAGGAATGAAGAGCCAGTTTGACAATTGCTTTATCAAGTAGCCCAAACATTATTTTTAACTAATGTTTTTGCCGGAGCAGCTTCAGGACAATATTAAACTCTCACCTACTCAACACAAGTACAGAGATAATGAGGGGGAAAAGAACTACAAAACACAATTATTGCTGCTGTATCTGCATTTCTGCTTCCTTGCAGGACGTTCCGCTATATGCTGGTAAAACAGTTTTAAAAGATCAGTTTCATTAAGAATGTCATTCAGATAAATAAAAAGAAACCAACCAGCCAGCCTAACTTGCTAAATTGGACTTCATCGGAGACCAAAAGGAGAAAGCTGGCTTACAGAACGCAGAGAGGTTTTGTTTTACAAGGCGAAGAGTAGATTGTTACACCTTTGAAACACTGAGGATGGACGCGCTTAAACATTGGAGCAGATTTGGTTTGTTGGTGTTCCCAATGACCACAAAGTCCAATCCTGGCTGAATGACCTGCCAGCACGAGTGACGACACCTTGCCTCTTTCTGGGAGCACGCAGTTCCCCAGCTGTGCTCCAGCTGTGCTCCTCAAGACCCCCAGTCCCCCCGCACTTGCACACATGCCCGTTTTACTCAGGTCTTCTCTAATGCCGCTAAAATTGGCCCGTGGGAGCACTTGTCCTCAAGTCAGGCAAATGTGTAAGTGTTCAGGAGACTGGGCTCTCCAATGGCCGTTAAATCTAAGAGAGGGAACGAGCCCTATTGCCATCATTTAGGTTAAAGGGTAGACAGAATAATAAAAATGACGCACGAGTAATGAAAACCCTTCCAGACTTGAAAATGGAAGTTGGAAAATTATTTAAAGCGTATTTGTAGCAATGAACAGCATGCTGTATTTGACACGGCTGCGTAAATGCCTCCTATGTGCTTCCCGTGTGTTCCTTGTAACGCACGGCAAGGAAAACCCAGCAAACAGCAGGACGAGGCACGTGTCGTAAGGTGACTACATCACCACCTTCCCACGAAGCCTTCAGAGACACGAAATGGATTCCAGAACACCCAGCGATGGAAGTCTGAGCATCTCTTAGGTTGCCTAGCAAAAGGTTAGCTGGGACAATCATTTACCACAGATGATTTCAGGGTTAGTTACACGGTTAGGCTAAACAATGTGCACATACGTATTTAATTTGAACAAAATTCTCAAGCTACACTTCTCTAAAATTTACAAAGTATATAAGACACATGATTTGACATTTATAAAACCTCAGCCCTTTTATAAAAAACAAAACAAGGCCATAGTTTTAAGTTCAAATCTACTGTTTTTTCTTCTCAGCAGTTTTAATTCCTATGATAAATAAAAAATATAAACAGCACTCCACCACGGCCTTATAATGCAAGGAATAAATTAGCAAGAGTCACACTGTAAATCAAAATAAATAATTTCTAAATTATTTTTATTTAAAAAAATGGTCTCTTTAATTGCACAGTATCTTAAATTTTCAGTAGCAATGCAAAGTCAGTTGGGTATTTTTCTAAATGCTCCGGGCAGTATGAAAGCATTGTGTCTCATTTTTCAAGCTTTACACAATGAAAATACCTTGGTCAAACCATCAACTGATAAAACCGATAAACGTTTTGGTAGTCTCTTACTGCGGCAAGATGCTGCGGTATCTCTCAGCCAAGGCATTTATAGTCCTCTGGCGCTCACCTCGCTGGGGCAAACGCCCCCAGCCTTCCGTTCCAAGTGAGGTACTCTGGTTTACACCGATAGCTTTGATATTTTTAGGAAAGTGTTCACCATTAGCTACAACTTTCACAGCAGAAGAACATCAACAGCTGAACAACAGTCCACGTACTCCAAGGCTGCGAAAGTCCCCTTCGAGGGCTTCACCAGACTGGCACACCTTCTTTTTGGGGTGTCACATGAACACATCAGGCTTTTGGCTCTCCCCAGAGCCATTCTGCAGTGGAGGACCGAGCTACAATTCAAATGTACCAAAGAAAATCGGACACCTGAAAAGACACAATCTTACCTCAGACTATTAGCAGTCATCTTAAAGCCACTTGCCAAGTGTATGTGTATGTACATATATACCCGCACACACACATATTCTTTTTAAAAAAGACAACAAAGTGGTTAATTCCGTCATAGCCTGGGCATATTTAGCTCAAAGTTAGGTATCCATGGGACATATATAAAAACTCTAAATATCGGCAACATATTGTTGTATACAAAACAGTTGTGGGCCTAACGTAAATGTGCACTCAAAATACTGCGTATCTATATACTATTACTTATGTAGCTATAATACCTTGGGATTGTATCTAAAAATACTGTTTCTGGGAAGTATCAAAACAACTCTCAACTACTGAAGACAAAGGAAAGTGTTGCCGTCTTCTTAGTGGTGGGACCGGCCTGACTTGAAGGCGTTTATCCTTCACTGCAATTCTAGCACTCAACGGGCGCAAAGACAGTATCACGGAACTACTTTTTACTGTTTAATAAACACGGGATGTTCCAGTTCAGTTATCTGCATCAATGCAATTACATTGATAAATGTAGTATTTGACCAGTATCACTGCTTTCACCTTTATTACTGGTGTCCTTTCTACAGGCTGTTAAATATACAGACTGATCTCCATGTTGCGGAGGAGTCCACATGCAAATCCTCAGTCTCTCCATAATCACAGCAAAACCAAAGTAAATATCAAGGCAAACATTTTGTCCACAGTAAATTCGCTTCATCCAACATAAAGAGAGTCTAAGGGGAACTAGCACATCATTGCACAACCTTAAAAACCACCAAATTACTCCTGCTCTTATACTTTTAAAGCATTTTCAGTGCTCGAGTACAAAGCACAGAACCTGTGACAAGAATTCTCTAGCGACCACCACACTTCCAGGGATTCAATACTGCATTAAACGTACGCAGAGGCAATCAATACTGATAACCCAGGCCTGGGCGCTGCAGCACACAGTCCCACGCGTCTCCTCGCACCATTTTAACAACGTGGCTAAGCCTGCTGATCCAATACTCTGTGCCAGACTGCCACACGTAGGCTGCAGGAAGCATTCTGATGCTCACGTGATAGGGAAAAGGAAAAAAACGCCTCTATTGGACACATGTTTCTGTTCATGCTTAAAGGAATTCAGCTTTTGGCAGAAAGTGAATTCCTACATAAAAAATAAATGTAGAAACCCATTAAAAACACAAATATAATAATTGCATTATTAAAACAGCTGCATCTACACTATGGTGTAGTACTTAAGCGTAATTCAATTTAAAAAAATCTTAGTGTACAACTAAGATGAGACCCATTTCCCAGTCCAAACCTCAGCGTCAGCGCTGCGTCGATCTCTACATTAAAACATGCTCTACGGATGGCGACCAACCAAATCCAGGGAAAAACTGTTGCCACAGGTGAAGAGGTCCTCTCCCTAAACAGGCAAGGCAGGAGAGATGGTGTAGAGCCCCTCCGGTATCGCCGCAGGGACGGGCGACGGCAGATCCTGCAGCGCGTCAGCAGTGGAAGCTGCATGAGCACTACATCCTGAATCGGTTTGCTGAACATGGTTCAGATTATTGGATATGTCTATAAGCACAATGCTCTTTAGAAGCATTTACTGTATACCCAAACCCTACTCGCTGCAACACACGGTGTCGCACAAGTAGTGAAAAACGTCTTCGTATTCAAAGGTGCTTGGACATCATTTTCAGGCAGCATTTTACCTTTATTTTAGTGAGCTCCCACTACAAAGATTTTAGGAGGAAGAAGATGCCAATAGTTTCTTTTCTCTTTTTAACATGTGAAATTGAGACAGACACCTAAATAAATACCTACTTTTACTTGTCTAAGTCTAGCCTATGTCTGAAATCTCTAATTTTTAAATAAGGGATAAAATGTTGCCCAAAAGACTAGATATAATTATACATTTGTGTTTCTACTAAATCTACAAACCAAAATAGTTCTCAGTTAAAAAGATACAATTTGTATCAACAGTAAAAGGTACTTTCTGGTTCTTCACGGCCTTACTTTAAGTTCCAGCAAGGGTACCAAAATTATCAGCAGTAGTAGTGTAAACTAGTGATTTTTTTTTTTTTAACACTGAACATCGTTACAATGGATGGAAACCTAAAACTGTTGGCAACTGACTATGTCGCGTTAAGTACATCTGACATCAATTGCAAATCCTATTTCTACCATATATATATAAAAAAGCTTACGAGGTGCTAGTAAAACCCATGACTTAAAACCAGAAATATCCCTTACTAATACTAAAACAGACCTAGTTTGTCTGTTTCTAAAACTACACTATTTGTGGCAAGAATCAGGCCTACACGATGCAACAGTCCAAAAACTAACTTCAGGAACACATACAGTATCTTCTCTCCCCACAACCCTCCCCTCCCCAACCGAAACAGAAAGAAAAAAAAAAAAAGTTTAAGTTATTATTTTGAGCTACAATAGCTTTCATTACCATAGTGCAGTTAATAAATGTTGCATATCCTCAACACACAAAACCTTCTCAGGCCAGCCTTGATAAATAGCAAGAAAAATCAAACAGTATCTTAAATACAAAACTTGCATTGAGATAATTAAATTCATTTAAAAACAGGTAACTATTTTATGAAAAGCATATTTTATCCAGTACACTTGTGCAGCAATACAAAGAAAAAACACATAAAACAACTAAACAGGACCCTACGATTTCAGGCTCCCTTCTACTGACCAGAAATACGCAGAGCTAGGTAACAACATGTGGGAACTGAAACAGGGTGGCCTCGTTTGGGCAGGTTCTGAGCATTTGCAGCTTCTGTTAGGTTCAAAGGGGGCTGCAAATTCTCAGCACCTTTGAAAATCAGGCAGTAAGGCTTTTACCTTATCTATAAATTAGTAAAAAAAAAAAAAAAAAGATTTTTTTTTCCCCCCTCTGATTGCATCTGATCTTACTAATCGAATGCATCAACAAAACACGTAACTAAACAAAACAAAGAAAGCAATGGAAAGTGCCATACTATAAATTACTAATATATTGTTACCCATTTCACAATTAACTGGTAACTTAATTATCTGTTTAAAAAATGAAGTCAGTGCTGTAGTAAATCTTTGTTTCCTATAAATAGATGATTATAGCACAAAAAAGCTCACAAAACCAACCAACCAAACATACATACTTATGGTGTTGTAAAAAGTTCAAAAACTTGGCTTGAAAATTGCCTGCCAGAAGTAGCAAAATCCTCTTTCTGCAGGTTGTTTTAATACCATGCAGCCCAAGGACAAACATCCAGCAAGTTAAAAACCGAAAACAAAAACCCCAACAACATGTAACAAGGATAGAAAGTGCTGCATATAAACCCCTGATGCACCAAAGATTATAACCAGAGACCACAGGTATTTTTTTTTTATATATATGTATATATATATATTAATTTAAACTGGAACGTTCTCCAGCTGTGAAAATAGCCATTTAAAAATTTTCAAACTAGAACACAAAACATATCTGGTACTTCTGATGCATGGGGCTATACATACAGACTCCATGATACAGTATTTCACATAAACGGATTACTATATAACCTCCTTGCTGAGAAGGAGATCCCCAATGCTATTGTAGCAAACCTCCCTCAGCGTTAGAGCTGAGCTGAAAACTACTAGACACCACAAAGATGCATCATCTCTCAATAACCTAGCTGAGATTTTTCCACTAAGATGGCTGCAGCGAGCTGCTGAGCGTCCGTCACGTGAGGGTTCTTCTTCATAACGATCCTCACGAGATCAGGGGGGAAGATGTTGCAGAGATTTATGTAAACCTTCTCCCGGGTGTCTTGGTGCCTTGGAGGGTCTTGAGGGATTCCGCAGTAAGGTACGCGCCAGGTCTGGTCCTGCTGTTCAGGTAAGCTTTGGAAGGCAAACTGCTCGTAACACGGCTGCGTGGGGTTACTAGGCAAGGAGTAGGTCTGGCGGTAGCCATATGCATCCATCCCATAACTCTGCCTGTCCCAACTTCCAAGCCCATCTTGGCCAGAGTAAGGCTTTCTGTGTCTTAATGGAGAATTATCATACAAACGCGAGTCCGAAATGCTGTCTATTCGTGTGGACACGAGGGCTCTCCCCAGGTGCATTGTCTTTGAATGCGACGAACTCTGAGATGTGGAGTAGTCATTGGGACAACTAGAACGAGCACCGACTGTTGGATGCTGTAGATGCACAGCCATGTACGGAATTGGAGGTTTGTGGTGATGCTTTGGTTCTTCGTGACTATAGCTTTGCACTCGTGCGAGAGGCTCGTGGTAGCTCTGTAGGAAGGGCTGAGTGTTAAGGCGGCCGTGGGGGTGCATATGTTGGCACTTCAAGTTCTCCTCTAGCTGTGGGTCGGGTGAACTCATGTAAGAGCGATCGCTGTAACCCACGTAGGAATCGCTGCTGCCACAGCTAACGCTCCCTTCGCTGCTGCAGTCAGAAGCTACGGAGCTAATCCTATAATCTGTGTCCAAGGAGAAGCGCCTTTCAGGACTACGTGGACCAGACATACTTAGATTTGAATATGCACTCAGCATAGAGTAATACCCTACATCCACAGGAGACTCACATTTTGGGTACTGGTCATAAGGCATTGGCGTTCCATGATTTTTGGTTGCCATCATCACTGTAGGATACTGTCCTTGTGGTCTTTGATCCTGAGGTGGGAAGAGAACTCCGGATGGAAGGCCGTTAGTTAAAGGTGCAGTACTTTGGGGTTTTGCAGCAGAGGAACTTGGTATACTAACTAAAGAAGGTACAGACCTGGTTTCCAATTTGTTTTTGGTGGGAAGCTTTTCCTCCAAGTCTTGATAGACTTGAGTCCTTATACTAGGATCCGATTGCCTCTTTGGAGTAGCACGCTTCAGCTCAGAAGTGCTGTCGTTTTTAGTGCTACAGGGAACACTATTGCTTTTTACCAGTCCTCCTTCACTTGTAGTTTTGGCAGCTGTGCTTCTAGACATGGCACGAAGTTCATCAGCTACAGATCGCTGAGGCTGATTTCCTCTTTCTGGATGATAGTATTTGCATTTGTGTCCATAGGTACATTTCTTCCCTATTAATACAAACATAATCACATAAAAAAACCTTCAACCAAAATCTGTTAACCATCAAACAATGGAAATGCCCCTCATTTAGTTTTACTCATGATTTGAAAGATCTTACAAATGGTTTTGGTGTGACACAGGGTGAGATCCAAGATCTCCTCTCCTGTATTGTGAGGAAAAAGAGGCAGTGGTAGCGTGGTGCAGCCAGTGCTCTAGGAATTCAGACCAACACCACCAGCCATATTTTGAGCTGAACATGACACCGTCAGTGTGTCTTTAGACACCTGCTGTATTGGGCCAAGGAGATATACAGGCAGAAAACTTAATAGGACAGTCCCGCAGAGTTGTCAAGACCAGCAGGTTTCACCTCAGCCAAGATGGTGGTGTGCCTGTAGGGATGCTCAGTAGCTAAACTTCAAACAGCTCCATCAACTTTCTAGAAGAAAATTTGGATGTCTTATGACCAAATCACATTAGAAAAGGGCTTTCTGGAGCCTGCAGAACTTAGGTGCTGTTTTGGATGTAGTCCTACAAATGACGGACCACTACCCATTACTGCTCTTCCATGTGGGTGGCGATGAAGCCACAACATGTAGTCCGAGGGCAACCGAAAGAGACTTTAGGGCCTTGGGACAGCTGGGAAGGGAATCCGGTGCACAGTTTATTTTTTCTTCTCTCCTTCCAGTTGTGGTCAGCGACATTGGAAGAAACAGACAAGCCCACTCCATTAATACATGGCTCCATGGCTGGTGTCACTGCCACAATTTTGTTTTTTTTTGATAATGGGATGGCCTACATGGCACCAGGCTTGCTAGTGTCAGATGGGATTCACCTTTCCGAAAGCAGGAAGAGGGTCCTTGCTGACAAGCTAGTGGGGCTCATTGACAGAGCTTTAAGCTGGGCTTGAAGGGGGAGAGGGACAATATCAGGTTTGCCTGTGACAAGCTGTGGGAAGACAAGCCAAGGTTAGAGGGACAGGGTGCTAGTGAGGGCCCACAGCCTGTCACTCTGAGACGTGCTGGCTACACTGCAGCACACTTGAAGTCTTATGGAGATGAGCCAGGGATTCCTGAGGTATCAGGAGCCAAGAGGGAAACACCAGTGAAGTATCTCAAAGGAATTAAGGAGTGTTCCTCTGGAAAGGTGACACAGCCGATAGCCCAGCTGAAGTGCCTCTACACCAGTGCACACAGCATGGGCAACAAAGAGGAGGAGCTGGAAGCCACCAAGCTGCTAGAAAGCTACGACCTAGTTGCCATTACTGAAACTGGGTGAGAAGAATCCCATGACTGGAGCGCGGCTATCAATGGCTACCAGCTGTTCAGAAGGGACAGGCGAGGAAGCAGGGGCAGAGGCATTGCCCTCTGAATCAAGAAATGGACAGTGTGAAGAGCTGTCTCTGAAGAACAGCCTCAAGCAGGCTGAAAGCTTATGGGTAAGAATTAGAGACCGAGGAAACAAAGGGAACCTTGTGGTCGGTGTCTACTAGAGACCACCCCATCAAGGGGAGCCTATTGACAAAGCCTTCTTACTCCAGCTACAGGAAGCATCATGCTCACAGGCTCCTGTCCTGCTGGGGGACTTCAACTACCCCGACATCTGCTGGAAAAGTAGCGTGGCGAGCTGTAGGCAATCCTNAGTGTCAGATGGGATTCACCTTTCCGAAAGCAGGAAGAGGGTCCTTGCTGACAAGCTAGTGGGGCTCATTGACAGAGCTTTAAGCTGGGCTTGAAGGGGGAGAGGGACAATATCAGGTTTGCCTGTGACAAGCTGTGGGAAGACAAGCCAAGGTTAGAGGGACAGGGTGCTAGTGAGGGCCCACAGCCTGTCACTCTGAGATGTGCTGGCTACACTGCAGCACACTTGAAGTCTTATGGAGATGAGCCAGGGATTCCTGAGGTATCAGGAGCCAAGAGGGAAACACCAGTGAAGTATCTCAAAGGAATTAAGGAGTGTTCCTCTGGAAAGGTGACACAGCCGATAGCCCAGCTGAAGTGCCTCTACACCAGTGCACACAGCATGGGCAACAAAGAGGAGGAGCTGGAAGCCACCAAGCTGCTAGAAAGCTACGACCTAGTTGCCATTACTGAAACTGGGTGAGAAGAATCCCATGACTGGAGCGCGGCTATCAATGGCTACCAGCTGTTCAGAAGGGACAGGCGAGGAAGCAGGGGCAGAGGCATTGCCCTCTGAATCAAGAAATGGACAGTGTGAAGAGCTGTCTCTGAAGAACAGCCTCAAGCAGGCTGAAAGCTTATGGGTAAGAATTAGAGACCGAGGAAACAAAGGGAACCTTGTGGTCGGTGTCTACTAGAGACCACCCCATCAAGGGGAGCCTATTGACAAAGCCTTCTTACTCCAGCTACAGGAAGCATCATGCTCACAGGCTCCTGTCCTGCTGGGGGACTTCAACTACCCCGACATCTGCTGGAAAAGTAGCGTGGCGAGCTGTAGGCAATCCTGGAGACTTCTGGAGTGCATCGAAGACAACTTCTTAAGCCAGGTAACAGCCCCACCGAAAGGGATGTGATGCTGGACCTGTTGGTCCCCAACGCAAGTGAGCTAATCAGGACATCAAGACTGGGGACAGACTGGGTTGCAGTGACCATGCACTGGTGGAGTTTGCAGTCCTGAGGCACATGGGTCAGGCAAAGAGTAAAGTCAGGGTCCTGAATTCTAGGAAAACAAAGTTCCAGCTCTTCATGGAGTTAGTCAACAGGACCCCCTGGGAAACTGCCCTCAGAGACAAGGCAGCAAAACCGAGCTGCAGACCTTTATGGACACTCTCCATAGAGTACAACAGCTCTCGATCCCCAGGTGTGAGAAATCAGGAAAGGAAGGCAAGAGACCAGCATGGCTGAGTTGAGACCTGCTGGTCAAACTGAAGGGCAAGAAAGAAATGCACAGGCAGTGGGAGCAGGGACAGGTGTTCTGGGAAGAGCACAGGAATGCTGCCCTGTTGTGTAGGGATGGGGTGAGGAAGGCCAAGGTGCAGCTGGAGCTTAACTTGGCAAGGGACACAAAGAATAATAAGAAGGGCTTCTATAGGCCTGTCAGCCAAAAAAGGAAGGCCAAAGAAAGCGTAACCCCGATAAGCAAGACTGGCAAACTGGTAACAACGGACAAGAAGGATGAAGTACTCAACAATGTTTTTGCCTCAGTCTTCATTGGCAACCTCTCTTCCCACACCCCTTGAGTGGATGGACCACAAGACGGGGACTGGGGGAGCAAAGTCTCTCCCACTGTAAGAGAACATCAGGTTTGTGACCACCTGAGGAGCCTGAACATACAGAAGTCTATGGGGCCTGACGAGATGCATCCCAGAGTCCTGAGGAAATTGGCTGATTTAGTTGCCAAGCCACTCCCCATGATACTTGAGAGGTCATGGCAGTCAGGTCAAGTCCCCGGTGACCGGAAAAAGGGAAACATTGCGCTCATTTTTAAAAAGGGCAAAATGGATGATCCTGGGAACTACTGACCTGTCAGCCTCACCTCTGTGCCTGGAAAGATCATGGAACAGATCCTCCCTGAAGCTATGCTTAGGCACATGGAGGACAGGGAGGTGATTCAAGACAGCCCGCGTGGCTTCACCAAGGACAAGTCCTGCCTGACCTTTTAGTAGCCTTTTATGATGGAGTGACTACTTCAATGGACAAGGGAAGAGCTGTGGATGTCACCTATCTGGACTTCTGTAAGGCCTTCGACATGGTCCCCCACAACATCCTGCTCTCTAAATTGGAGAGATATGGATTTGATCGGTGGGCTGTTCCTTGGATGAGGAATTGGTTGGATGGTCATATCCAGAGGGTGACGGTCAACAGTGCAATGTCCAGATGGAGACTGGTGACAAGCAGTGTCCCTCAGGGGCATACTGGTCCATATTGGGACCAGTACTGTTCAGTATCTTCATCAATGACATAGGCAGTGGGATCAAGTGCACCCTCAGCAAGTTTGCAGAGCTCACCTGAGGGATGGGATGCCATCCCAAGGGACACGGACGAGTTCAAGAAGGGGGCCCATGTGAACCTCTTGAAGGTTCAACAAGGGCAAGTGCCAGGTCCTGCAGCTGGGTCGGGGTAACCCCCTGAATCAATACAGGCTGGGGGGGTGAAGGGATTGAGAACAGCCCTGCCAAGATGGACCTGGAGGTACTGATGGATGAAAAGCTGGACATGAGTCAACAACATGTGGTTGCAGCCCAGAAGGCCAGCTGTATCCTGGGCTGCATCAAAAGCAGCGTGGCCAGCAGGTTGAGGGAGGCAATTCTGCCCCTCTACTCTGCTCTCGTGAGACCCCACCTGGAGTACTGTGTCCAGCTCTGGGGCCCTCAGCACAGGAAAGACATGGACCTGTTGGAGTGAGTCCAGAGGAGGGCCACAAAGATGATCAGGGGGCTGGAGCACCCCTGCTATGAGGACAGGCTGAGAGAGATTGGGTGTTGTTCAGCCTGGAGAAGAGAAGGCTCTGGGGAGACCTTATAGCAGCCTTCCAGTACTTAAAAGGGCCTACAGGAAAGACAGGGACGAACTTTTTTGTAGGGCCTGTTGTGGTAGGACAAGGTGTAGTGGCTTTAAACTAAAAGAGGGTGGATTCAGACTAGATATAAGGAAGAAATTTTTTACGCTGAGGGTGCTGAAACACTGGCACAGGTTGCCCAGAGAGGTGGTAGTGTGTCATCCCTGGAAGCATTCCAGGTCAGGTTGGATGGGGCTCTGAGCCACCTCTTCTAGTTGAAGATGTGCAGGGGGGTTGGACTAGATAACCTTTAAAGGTCCCTTCCAACCCAAACTATTAATAAAGTTGCTTCTTGAGTTCAACTAGTAGACAGAACTGTTCTCTAACTAGCACATGAAAAAAATCACTTCAGTTTCCACCATCACCTCAGCATTTCCACTATTCTCAAGCTAAGACAGCAATGTAAAAATCTCTGTCTAAAAGCTTTAATTTCTGCTTTTATTTCTGCCAGAGTTAAAATAAAGCAGGAGCTTGTTCCCCAGTCCCAGCACTACAGAAAACTGGTGAGTTAAATTAAATTACCATACGGACATGGCTGCTTCTTATGTTCTGGCACAATAGGCTTCTTCCTAAGAAAATTGTCCAGACTTGGACCATGGCGGCCAAGAGGATCATCAGGAGGCATAAATCTGTAAAGAAAAAAAAAAAAAAGAAGTATTATGGAAGCAAACAAGCCTTTTCCTATTCCTCATGCAATGACCAAGAACCTCATGACTGTGTCCTACACCACAACCTGCCATGCTGCCATTTCTAAGCCTGAGTACTTTGACAGGCTGTTTAGAAAGGCCAGTGTTCTGCTGCAGATACAGCCCAAGAGACAAGTCACACCAATACACTGTGTGGACACCTTCAGCCTAGCTCAGCTGACTGCTCTGCGGCAACGCCGGGCTGCACACAACCCATTCCTAAAGCAAAGTAAGGGCAGCAATACAGGCAGTGATTTCTTAAAACGCCACAATTATCTTTGCAAAACTGTGCTCGTTGTCTGGAACTCTTGCATGAGTATTTAGGCACCCAAATAGAAGTGTCTGCTTGGCAGAGTACTGAGTCCCTCATACCACAAGAAGCCATCAGCAGTAACTGCAGTTGATCTGTACGCCAGCGTACAGAGATACCATAGCATAGATAACGTAGATCTAAGCAGGCAGTTGAATTGCAGACTTCCCGAGACTCATTACAACATGGGTTTTTCTATGACTGTAGGATTTAGGAGTCTAACCACAGGCACTCAAAAACACTGTCTCAGTGTATCAGGAGAACTAGGACATCATACCATACATAGTATATGCCAAATATAGCATATACATTGTCATACACCAAAAAGGGAAAAAATAGCATAAAAAGATACAAAGATATTGCTATGAAAAAGCTCGGCAACAGAGTTCGAGTATGTTTAATCAGAAGGCCAAATCTATGATCGACTATTCCTCCCGTTTTCCTACATGTACCTAATGATTTGGGTCTAAGATAAGAAATCCATATAGGTCTTCAAACTGTCCATTCCTCAATTATATTAGTGGCATGTATGAAGATAGAATGACTTACTTGTCATTAACAAATGAATACATCAGCAAGCGTTCATCTATGAACTTCTTCCATTCAGGCTTTTCATTAGCTAGATCCCTGTAGTTATCGTTAGAAACAATGATGCCATCTGACTCAAAGGCCAACTTCACTATAAATCGGTCATCGTAGCATACCACCCTTCTCCCTTGCACTCGGCGGGATGGTGTGAACACAAGAATCTTCTCCTTTTCTAATTTACGCAAGATTTCTTGATCTACAAGGAGTAAGAATCGTAAGTTAAAAAAGAAAAGGAAAGAAAAGAAAAAGACGTTTCTTTAATCTCCAAAGACATTACATTTAAGGAAGAAAATCCAAGCATTTAGGACTTCACACATCTTAAATGGTTATAGTCCAGCAGAAGGTGTCTGATACGTGATATCTGAAGTTAAAGTCAGCAGACAACTAGCAATACTTTCAAGAAAAACCACAAACAAGTCAAAACCTCCTGCTTCAGACCGTTTCTCTAAGACTAACACAGGGGACCTTGTTCACGTTGCTGTGGTTCAAACGAAACACTACTTATCAAAATGCCTGTGAAAAACTCTGGTTGAAAGGGTGGTCTTAAACATTACTGAATGTTTCAGTGAATAGGAGGGCTACACCCAAGTCGGTTTCCCCCTAACTGAGCTCCTTGGTAAAGACAGACCTCTTTGATCTTTTTGTAGTACCCAGCAAAAAACACCTTTTGAAATAATTCCAGTAGCTTACATTAATGGGACTGTCTCATAAAAGGCTCTGCCCACAGGGAGAAGGCATTACTATTAGTACCCACAAGGACTAGAAAACCCATGTTCTATACAAATGCTCGGGTTCTTCACAAATGTTAACTGCATCCCCTAAAAAGACATCTGATGTCATCTTGTAAACAAGAGCAAATGTGGAGGTTTTTTGTCTGTTTTATTCTACCTCCACTAATAGCTCTGAAGATATCTTTCCTTAAAGGGTTTACAGTTTTATATATAAAGTCTTACCATATTGAAACAGATTTCTTTTTAATCCTGCTAAATAAGTACGTTTAACATTTTATCTAATTTCTTGTCCTACACAGTCTGCCAGTCACCCGTCCAAAATAATTTTCTTTTTCTCTGTGTGGGACGAGGAATTCCTGAGGAGCTTTGAAAGATGGCCTAACGAGGTTGGTCTGAACTAAGATTCTGGATGTCACAACAGTGCACCCAGCAGTGGAGCACATATCCCTTATGTTGGTTCTCCTAGCTATCACTCTCCTCAGAGTAGACAAGTTATGAAAGAAAATAAACAAAAAGCTAGGCAACATCTAAAATGGCACAAGATGATGCTTGCACAGTGAATATGCTCTTTATAATGGTTTAGATTTCAAATAACTCAACTGTTTTGTAGCACAAGAAACTTGACAGGGAACATGTTCCATCTAGGAAAAAAAAGACTCTAACAGGAAGAAATAGAGCATTAATATTATATATAAGCAATATATTTGATACAAGCATTTATCTGCATAGTAGAAAAAGCACAAGTTTTTCAATTAAAAGCAACCTTTTTGTATTCACCACCCCCCTGCCACCATGTGGTAAATGATGACTAAGAGTGTGATGGCAGGTGATTTTTTTGCCTGCTAAGAAAGAATAAAAAAATCTGCCATGTGATGATTAGCAAATAATGATAAGAAAGATGCAGTTGTTGTTTAATCCAAGAAGCTTATCACAAATACTGAAAGTCTAGAACCATCCTCGTGTTAGTCATCTAAGACTTTTTCAAAATTCCAGGTGGCTGCGTATTTCAGGTGCATTATCTCTGAAAATGGGAGTGTTGGCACAATGTATTTCCCAAGACTGGTAGCAAACAGGCTCCCTGCATCCTGATAAAACAAATGGAAGAATTTTGTTTGACAGAAGATACAACAACCTTCTTTGATCTTCCATTTTCAGGGTCCATGATGACACACGGCAAACTGGTTTTTCATTGCTAGACACCTGGTCAATTCTGTGTCCTCCTACTTTCTTGAAACTCTTTTTGGGGCTTCTAGCCCTATCCACAGCTGTAGCAGATTTCTCAATTTATTTCTAAATAGCCAAATCTTTATTACCTAGCCAATGCTCTTCTCATACCTCAAACACCCGTACAGAGAAAAAGAAAGCCTTCAAGAGAAAGGCCCCACAGTGCCTGTGATGAGGGGAGAACACTGGCTTTCCAAAGGTTTTCTTGCATTACCATGGTATGTTTTAGTAACAATCAAGCAAATGAAATAAAGTATTGTGAAGATCTTTCCAGATACTTGAAAATGTGTGTGGTAATCAAAACATGTTTCCATATTCTTTTAGAAGCCATGGCTACTACTCTCAAAAGCTTCCCCTCTTTAAAGGTACTGTGTTTAAAAAAAACCCAACAACAAAACACAAAAAAACCCCAATCTGAAAATCTTCCCCATGAATTCCACAGTTTTTTTTAACCCCAAATTCTCCTCTGCTTCAATTTTAGGGCAAAGGAAGGACAACTCTCCAGCCTTCACACAGAATCCATTACTTTAATCAAGAAATAAGTGCCTCTACACCAGATTTTTTTTCTAGATAAACACATTCAAAATTAAAGTTTTCCAAAGCTGTCTCACTCGTTAATAGTTATGAAGAAAAGGGGAACCATTCCCTTTCTGTCAGGATAATTCCTGTAACCCCAAGCGTAGGCAGTGACTCGCTGCAGGTGACCGTCAGAGAGACCAGCCTGGCAGAATCTGCTCACAAGAAAGATCACCCAGCAAATGACTAACGTCAAACCTCTCGGCTGACAATGCTCCATGGGTGTAACAGACTTTTAAAAAGGCAATTAAGTTCTTCAAGAAGTAACAACATTAATGGAAAATTTATCAGGCGAGCAGAAAAGGAGGACTTGGAGAGGGCATTGCTTTGTCTTTTTCCTTCCTGAAGATCGCAATGAAGTTAATACACCAAATATACTTTCTATTATAGTCTTTAATTTCTAGAGGTGTGTTCCTTTAAGCAGTAGCACTCATGCTATGCAAAGCATCAAACAAACCAGCAAAGGTGGATCAGAGCTTACCTGTGATAAGAGCATCCGGTCTCGACTGTTCTTTCCTCCATGCTGGCACAAACACCGTAACATCCTTGTGGCCTCTCTCCAAAAACCAGTCTACTGCCAATTTGATTCCTCGACAAGAAAACATTTCTTTGTTTCCGTGGCTGAAACACACATTAAAATTCCTTATTATGTGACTTTGCTTTTTCTATGACTGTAAACAGCACAGTGAAATGTGGATCTCAAAAGCTCTTCACTTGTTCTGTGGTTTCTAAAGGCAACTGGGAGTCAGTCTGAGCTTTGCCCAAATATTGCCATCACTTGCAAAATGGTGTCAGTGAAGGATACTAAATCTGCCAAACATTTTTAGCATCCCTACAGATTTAATAAGAAAAAATTTACATAGGGAGTGTTAAAAATCCTCATCCTCATAGCCCAACCAAAA
The DNA here is from genome assembly GCA_013398295.1 of Chionis minor. NCBI lineage: Eukaryota > Metazoa > Chordata > Aves > Charadriiformes > Chionidae > Chionis > Chionis minor. The sequence continues at coordinate 73,224 of VZSF01002827.1, forward strand.
GTATGGGGTATAACAGGCACCATGGAGACTTGATGAGGGAATGCAGGACCTGAAATATGAACAGGAAAGAGTGTAACATGTTTAGGAAAAGTCGGCAGATGAGTACTGAGCACCAGTGTGCAAGGCGGCAGGGGAAGAGACAGCAGATCCCGCTGCAGGACCTCTGTGAGGTCCCATCGGAACAAGGAAAGAGAGAGGACTCCAAGCCCAAGGGACACATTAGGCAAACTGGAGAGCGTGTCCAAAATCAACATGACAAAACTAAGAATTTGCTTAGCACTGCACTTCAGGAGAAATTAAAAAAGCCGTGGAGAGACAGTTCGGCAGAAACAGGTCAGACACAAGCAAAACAAAATAGGTGCATCTGTTGTGCAATAACTGTCTGAGGTAAGGCAAGAGACGCAATTATGTCATTTTCTAAAGATTCCTCAGAGAACTTCCACATCCAGTTTTGGGCATGACATAGTATAAAAGAATCCAAAAGAAAGTGAAACAAGACCTATGGGGAAAGGCTCAAGGAAGTGCTTTTAGTTATCTGGAGAAAAAAGGCAGCCTGTGGAGGAAGAAAACAATCTTCAATATATAGGAGGTAATGAAAATAAAGGACAGCAATTAACCATTGTGTATCCATGGAAAAGTTTTGGTAGCAGGGAGCTGCAGGGTGGCCTCTGTGAGAAGAGGTCAGGGGCTGCCCCGTGCCGGGCACGTCTGGTTCCTGCCAGCCCCACAAGGGAGGAGAAGGGAATGAGGGAACGCCAAGACCAGAGGAGGAGGTGCTCCATGGGGAGCAGGTACACCCCCAGAGGGACTGCAGCCTGTGGAGTGCAGGAAGAAAAGCTGGAGAGGAAGGAGCAGCAGAGAGAAACCACCAGGTCCTGACCCCAAGCCCTGGTGCCTCTCTGAAGGCACCCAGTGTCACCTGCAGCCGTGACAAGGGGGAGGAGAGGTGTCTGGAATGAAGTAAGCCTGGGAAAAAGAGAGGATAGATGTTTTTCCTCTAAGTATTTTAATGTTTGTCTTTTTTGTTTCCCACTATCTGAATCAGTAATTAAATATTTATGTTAACTGGCTACAAAGTAAGTTAAATCCCCCAAGCTGAGTCTGTCTGGCATGCAACAGTACTTGATGAGTGATTTCCCTGTCATTATTTTGACCCATGGGTTTTCTTGCTCCTGTTTCTCCCCGTTCTGCTGGTGGGGGAAGTGAGCACCCAACGGGTAGGTGCCAGGTGTCAGCCGGGGCCGACCCACCATAATTCCACTAGGTAAGGACAGAAAAGCTAGCGTAAGGAGCAGTTAAGCAATATGTTAGAAAAAGCTTTCTAACTGATCAATGGGACAGTCTGCCCATGGATTTTGGGACCTGCTCACTGGACACTTTGCAGAACAAGTCAGATGGCTCCTCTGGGACCAGTCTGGGTTCTCCATGCACAGGAGGAAGGAGGAGCCTGGTGAGATCTCCCCCAAGCCCGCAGCTCTATGTAAGCAGAAGAAACACAGGGGCAGGGCAGCAAGCTGCTGCCTTTCACATGGCTGGCTGGCTTGTCATGCATGGCAGGTATGCCACAATCGATTTTCCAGAAAGGTGGAATCACCGTGATTTGTGAATAGGACAATATGATGATGGATAGCCACAGGGATCTGAAAAGTTCCTCCTACTAGCAAGTTCTGAGGTAAATAAACACACCAGAAAGTTATTTTAAAACAACAACTTTTTTTTTTTTTTAGCAGGGCCATTTGGAAGTACCTTCTATTTCCAGCTTTCTCAAGCATAGCACTGCTGTATGTTCCTCGATACTTTGAGGGAGCTTGAGTAATTGTGCAATGGATGAAGTGCCACAGTAAAAGTGAGAAAATTTTTGAAACAACGTTCAGATTTGAGAAGCCTAGGAAGGAGGTGGTATAAATGTTCACTTATGCCTAGGTGTGGAGAGAGAGAGAGAATGACTTAGGGCTAACACCTCTCACAACGTGTCACCCTCAGCAGAGGCTGTGTGGAAGGGCACAGGCCCCAAACAAAAGAAAAAACCAAACCAAACCTACAAAAACCTGAGAAACAGGCCAAAAATAAGACCCCACTACCACTATCTGGATTTAAGTGAGGAACTGTACTATTTCCTTTTCCAGTGATGCTGGAGACAGGACCTGGAAACATAATCGTATACTAAGATATTGCAATTGTTGCTGGCCATAATGATGAAAATTTATAGATTTTAGTTGGTAGAGGGTACTCCACGGATAGTTTAAGACCATCTTCTGTGCCTACAGACCTATATTAGGAACACTGTCAGGAGCAGGATATCCATGTATCTCAATATCCTACTTAGCTATGGTTATAGACGTCTGCAGTAATACCTTCCCTGTTTTGTATGACAGTATCACGTAATACACTATTACATTGTAATAAGACTGTAACAGTAAAACACACAGCAGTATTTTTTTCTAGGTGTTGTTTTATACTATACAATTATTCTTGTGCTTGTTTGGCTGAAAGAGTAGTCTCTTTGTGTATTTCGTAACTTCCCAGGAATGGGAAACCAAACCACACACAGATATGTCACATTTAAAATGCACATGCATGCGTGCCCAGAAAAAATGGCCAATAGTATTTCCAGCCATGGCAAGTCTAATTACATCTCCCCGCAAAAACAGAAAATCAGGACACTTGGTGCACATTCAGTACCCAGTGGGAAGCCATAAGGCCTCCTTTGCAAAGCCTGATACAAGAAGTTACTGTTCATGCTATCAGCACGTCGAGCGCAACCCTAAACATAATGCAACCCATTTTAAAACAGTCGGGAAGGGCTTGTTCCAGCTACCAAATCCCAGTGAAATCACTGCACTGTTATTACTCTAAACAATCTCCATAGTTTCAAATGGATAAAACCACTTTTCACTCCTGACAGCGAACAAGCATTCTGTTAGGCTACGTTTTAGTAACAGTATGTTTCTTCCCATAAGTCAGAGAAATCATTTTGGGAATGAAAACCTGGCCTCTCTGAAAGAAATGGACATTCTTGCCTCTTGCTTTCCATCAGGTTGGAATTCAAGCCATACTTTTAAGGGCAGAGGGACGACCAAGCAGTTCAGCTGCTTAATTTTCTCATGCCTAATACAGACTATTAAAATTCTTTCATCCAGAACATAAATTTTAAATATACTTAAACTCTATGAAACAGAAATAGAAAATGCATTACGACGCATACTAGCTTTTCTGCATTGCTGAGCAAGTGGATTTATAGCTCATATAAATCTTCACATTTTTTCCGCTCCTTTTCAGACACATGCCTAAGCTGGTATCTGAGTGGATACAAATTCCAAGAAATTTAAATGATTAGTGAGAAAGTCTGTGAAAAAGATGTGCAATTAAAATTTGTTCTTTTCTTCTGTTTTGTTGTCATGCAGATTTGATGCCTCCTTTTTGTCATCCTGTGCTTCATCAGCTTTATGATACATCATATGGTAAAAAGACTGAAATCATACTGCTGCTTCTGACTTTTTTCCCCTTCTGATTAGTTGTAAAAAAGAGAAGTGCTTGTATTTCTTTGTCAAGAAACTTTCTTTTAAAAAATCTCTTCACAATTATTAGAAGTACGTGAAAGCTCAGAGCAGTTCGAGTGACAGCTGCAGCCCTGGGTGAAATATTGGTGTATTCTGCTTTGGTTCTGCTTGCTGACTGTTTAATCTACTACCACTCTCAGTTGAAGGAAGATAATATATTCCTTAAGAAGCATCCATTTCTCTTTCATACCACATGTGAATGATTCTTTTTATCACCACTTTTATATTTGGCTCGCTGATAGCTGTGGTTTTATTTTTAAATAAAAAAAGTATAAGACTTCCTGAACGTGAATCAATCAAGCTAGGATTTTCTAGGCTAGGAGAATTAGTAGAAAGTGGTAAAACACCTGATGAGTTTTCATCTTCTCTGTTGCCTTCCTAGCCCCCAAACTAGATTTTTAAGTGACCGTCTTGAAAAGAGTTGTGGTATATGCTCCCAAAACAGGGACTACTTACAATAGTTGCAAGACTTGTTGTGTGCTCCAATGCAATATTCAAACCAACACACAGCTTTCAGATTTTGAAAGCTACAGAAAACAATCACACTGATGATATTAGGGCTGAGGGCTACAGCAATGTCTGTTGCATACACATACAGGTTTCATAGGAGGAAAACCTCAGTGCTCAGCCTGTAGCATACAGAGATAACAATTTCCACCCTGTATCATATTAGTGACTCATTAGGCTGGTGCCTGATTTTGTCACTAGCTGCATCCCTTTTTGAATTTTTTTTATTTTTAAAGCTCTACTCATTTCCTAATCACAGAAACAATTTGTCCCAAAGCATTTCTCAGTAACTCAGGCCTTCTATCAGTCCTGCATTTATTCCTTATATATATATATATATATATTTTGGGGCTGACATGAAGCAGATGAAACAGTTCCCAAATGGTTTTTTTTCCATTAGCCCATGACAAATTACTCCAATGCTTTGAGGTCTTTGAAGGAAAAAAAAGCCTTGGAAGTTCTAACATCTCTCAAAATGCCTTTCATTTGTGGGGCTTCCAATGCCGGGGCACTCTATGGAGTACGGCAAGCGCGGCCGCCGGCCAGACACGCAGGCGGTTGTCTGACCGAGCAAGGGTCACGCACTCAGCGGGCAGAGATCAGAACAGGCAACGAGAAGTTATACTCAAAGCTGCCAGTGACAAGCTCCTATCCACATGATTGTTACTTGTTGGAAAAGTATTTTTATCTATTCCTTAAAGTGACTTCTCAAAATAACCTAAGAAACTAGCCAGCCAGTTCCACTGAAAGTTGAACGTCTGAATCAAGGTACCAAGAGACAATTGTGTCTACCAAGCTCAGCAACACACAGTCTGAGAAAAGGCTAATGCAGCTAAATTGTTAACATGTTAAAATACATGTGCAATTAAGCTGTCATATCAAAACTACATATGGCATAGCTGAGACAATCAAACCGTCCTTTGGTTGATACAATTTGCAGTTGTGGAAAAACTTCTATGTAGACAACGTATGGGTGAACCTTTTACTACAGCCAAACGAGCTGCCTCATCATTAATGCACGGGGACAAGACTTGGTTGCCTAATAAGAAATGCCTAATGCTTGTCAGGCACCTTTGGTTATCCCTCACTTCCTCCAGCTGAATGGCACTGGAGTCTCTGTCACATCTGTCAGGCTTGGGTGTATGTTTCTGATGCCACCAAGCAGCTAGAACATCCACAGGTGGAGGGATGGCTGGGCCTGAAAGCGCTAAGAAAACTGTAGAACACCTGTCTTAAGCAGGAGCACATTTAACTAAAAAGCAACACCCCAAAATCAGCATCTTCCTCTCACAAATAAAAGGTATGCAATGGTTATCTTGCGTTGTGTTTTCCCTTGTGCAATGAAATACCATCAAGCACCACTGAAATATACAGGCCAAAGTTTTCCAAAAGAGGAAACTGAAGTGCATTGCCTCCACAGCCTGGGAATCCTAGGGGTGAAGTTTTCAGTGGAATCTAATTGCTCAAAATAAGAGTCATTGATTTTAAACCTGCAAGCCCAGATGGCATGTGATCGAAATACTTCAGTTCTTTTGCCTATGTAATTCTTAAAGTGGCTGTCTAAAATAATACTAGTAAAATATCCAGTTATTTGCTTATCAATGTTATCTTCATGTTGCATTCTCTGTAAACACAGCACACTTCTTTTTTGCCTATATGCTTTCAACGTAAAGTTTTATATACATTATACAAAATTTGAAACTCCTTTTTTTTTTTCTGTTAGCAAAGGAAGTCTGAAGGCACCCAGGGTAGCCAGAGAAAACTAACAAATACTGAACAGAAGCAAATAAACAAAACAGTTAAAATTTTCCCACTGTCTTTTTAATTAACAACTCTGCTCCTTATTCCTTTGTTCTTGGTGGCAAAAGCCTGACTTTGATTCCAGCTAAGAGAAACATCATAGCAATAACTAATTTTAGGGAATTTTCAGCATCTCAACCTTATCCTTCAAAGGGGCAAGCAAAGGAAAAGGACCATGCAAATATGCTGCAGTGTATTTCGCTCTTCAGAAGGAACTCTCTCAACCTCAGCAGTAAAGGGAAGTCTTAAAGTGAAGGGGCAAAAAGAGAATCTCAAAACCTTGCCTCTGATGCATCATGTCTCCCCTCCATTCCAGACTGTGGAGGTGCAGCTGGGGAAGCCAGTGATGCATGAAGAGCAGGTCCAAGAACACACTAGAGAACAGACAGATGTAGGGGTGAAAAGCTGACGATCTGCTGTTGCTAGATGGGCAGAGATCACCTTCTTTTGCCTACCTCAGTTATGTAAGCGGAAAATTTAGGGTAGCTTAAGTGTCATCACACGGGGATACAGAACTGCTGTTGACTGAAATGTGTTACCTGTCTAGTATCTAAGCTGTGCAGGCCACACTAAATAAGGTCCTGAGTGCATTTTTATGTCAATGGACAAATACCTTTCTTACACATATGGACTAAGGTTCTACATGAAAATTTTGCAGTACATCATCATCATCTACATGCAAAAACCCTACACCTTATGAAGCAGGGTTAGAGCTCCGTAGTTCTCTGGAAAGCCAACATAGGTCATTGCTCAGGTACGGCACTACTGAATCCTGGGTCCTACCCCTTAGTCCAGCCTGACTTACAGCTGTGGGAAGTCTCTATCAAGAGCTCCACAGCTGGTCTAGGGGATTATCTAATTTGCTGTTCAGCTCTGATTTTAAGTTTACACACACAAACACGCACGCACAGAAAAATCAGACCCATCTGTAAGAGCGTTCTAACAAAAGACTTTGTGTGTGTTAGGCTTAAACACGTAGTCATCTTTTCTCTTCTGGAAAAGGATTAAGTCAACACCATGAAAGCTGCAATAATGAAAGAACAAGACCAGATTTGAAGCACCCCATAGAAACTAAATGGCAATTCTTCAAATCATAGCCTGCAAAAGCCCTCTGCTACTCAGTTGAAAGAGGGGGTTTGCTTTGTTTTTAGAACTTTAACCAATTCATATTCTTTAGCTAATATTTAAACTTGAAATACGCAAGATGCATCTGATAACCATTTTCAGTTTAAGGCATGCATGGCAAGCAATGCCATCTTAAAGTATAAGAAAAGCTTTCCAAGCATTACCAAAAGGCAGAAAAATTGAGAGGTTGGTTTTTTTTACCTACAGCTTGCTAAAGCAGCTTGTCTGGAACAGTAGTCGTCACCAGACTAGCCCAGTGTGCATGCTGGCTCTGGCTGGCCAGAGTAAGTTACTCTGCCCCAAGCCTCGACCCATCATGACTTGACTAGATGCAACCAGTTACAGAAATATGAACATCCAGTCACATAATCAGATACATTCTTCCTCCTCTGTGTCAGGCCTAGGTGTTTTTCCAACCACAAACACATCAGGTTTCATTTACTGGTCTAATGGAAAAAATAATCATTTCTGAATCAGGAAACCGAATCAACTCATTTTGCAGCTGCGCAGTCACTAGATGAGATGCAGGTAGGAAAGCATCCCTGGCAGTGACATAGAGGGGAGTCTGAAAGTAAGTCACTCTGTGTCCCCCATTAGATGTTTTGTGAAACTGCATCCTTAATTAGGCCTGCAATGGAGAGACACGGCAGCACATGGTGTATGACCCTTCTAGAAGAGAACAGCAGCCTCATCCTACTTCTGTTATTGGACATCACTCACCTCAACCTTCTCCACAAAACTTCCCCCTCTCATCAAATACACCCCTTAAAGAAAAATCAGCAGTTCTTACCTAGAATAATTCTAATAGTAAATGATATCATCAAGTATGTGTATTACGACAACAAGGGAGCAAGACTGTAGACTACAGTCTACCCATTTCTGTGACAACACATGAGAGAGCTCCCAAGAATATAGACCTTGAAAGACGATCCACAGTCTTGCTTAGGGCACAGGCCTGTTAGCAACCCTAAAGTGATCTTGTTTGCCACAGCTTGGAAAAGCAAAGAGGAATAAAAAGAACCGACTGTGTCAATTTATAGGTTAGTTACTTGTAACAGGATTATGGACATCCAGATACAGAAGTCTTAACTAGATTATCTGAACTGCAGGCAAATACCTGTATCTCCTCCACTGCTTTGAACATTGCTCTTTTACAATCTTCCCTTTTAAAGTGTTTATTTACTAATACCTGTTGTCTTGACGGGGAAAGGACAGATCCTACCAGTAAATAACCAGCTGCACAGCTGGTATCAGCAACAGGGACTCATTGTTTACAAACATGGAACCTTCCTTCATAATCAAGGACTGATTCCTAGGAAAAGGTGGGATCCGCTTGACCACGCAGAACAAAAGCATCCTCACCACTGTCTGACCCAAAGCAGAGCAAAAGCGTCTTTGCCAACAGGCAGGCCAACACAGCAAGGCCTGAGCAATCCAGGAAATTTCCAGAATGCATTGATGATAACTTCTTAACATGGGTGACTGAGGACCCAACAAGGGATCTTGTTGGACCTCATACTTACAAACAAGGAAGAACTGGTCAGAGATGTGAAGGTCAAGGGCAGCCTTGGCTGCAGTGACTGCAAGTGGTGGAATTCAGGATCCTGTGAAGAAAGAACAAGGCAAAAAGCAGGATCACAACCCCAATCTTCAGGAGAGCAGAATTTGGCCTGTTCAGGAGAATCTCATGTGATATGACCCTGGAGAGAAGAGGGACCCAGGAGAAGCGGTTGGTTTTTGAGGACCACCTCCACCAAGATCGGTCTACCTCAATGTGCAGGAAGTTGGCCAAAGCTGACAGGACAAGAGTTTCCTTCAGCAAAGATTAGGGAACACTGAAATGGGAAATTCCGAAGCTGCTGAGCCCTGATGGGATAGTCAAGGGTGTTGAGGGAGCTGGCTAATGACACTGTGAGGCACTCTTGGTAATCTTTGAAAGGTTGTGGTGACTTGGGATGTTCCAAGTTCCTAAGGACTTGAAGAGAACAAATACATCTTCTGTCTTCAAGGAAGGAAAGAAGGATAATTCAGAGAACTACAGGCTGGTCAGCCTTACCTTGATCCCTTCAAAGGTGATGGAGGAAATGCTCCTGGAAGCCCTTTCCTAACAAATTCCTAACCATGTAGACTGGGTGAAGGTGACTGGGAACACTCGGCATGGATTTACAAGGGGGAAATACGCTTGGCCAACCTCACAGCCTTCTATGGCGATATGACTGGCTCAGTGGATTAGGAGAGCAGTGGATGATGTTTGTTGTAGCTTTAACAATGCTTTTGACACTGTCTCTTATCCTGACAAACTAATGAAGTATGGGCAAGATAAGGGGACAGAGAGGCGGACTGCAACCTGGCTGAAGTGCTGCACTCAAAAGTTTATGATTAGTGGCATAAAGTCCAGCTGGAGGCCAATCAGTATTGGTGTACCCCTGATACTGGTGTACCCCTGGGAACTGATACTGGGGCAAGCATTGCTTAGCACCTTCGTTAATGACCTAGACAATGGGACAGAATGCACCCTCAGCAAGTCTGCAGAGGAAGCAGGACTGGGAGGAATACACCAGATGGGTGTACTGCCATTCAGAAGGACCCTGGCAGGGTAGAGAAACAGACCAACAGGTTCCTCAGCAAGTTCAACAGAAGGAAATACCAGTCCTGCACCAGGGAGGACTAACACCAGGCATCAGTACAAGCTGGGGACCAGCCAACTGGAAAGCAAGTCTGAAGAGGACTTTGGGGTTCTGGCGAACACCAAGCTGGCCATGAGCCAGCACTGTGCATTTGCAGCACAGAAGGAAAAGCGTTGCCAGCAGGTCAAGGAAGGGGATCCTTCCCCTCTGCTCAGCCATGGTGAGACACACCTGGAGTGCTCGGTCCAGTTCTGGGCTCCCCAGGATAAAACAGACATGGACAATACTGGAGAAAGTCCAGTGAAGGACAACAAAGTTAATCAAGGGACTGGAGCACCTGTCATACAAGGAGAGGCTGAGAGCGCCAAGACTGGAGAAGAGAAGGCTCAGGGGAGATCTTATCCATGTGTATAAATATCCAACGGGAGGGAATAAAGAGGACAGAAACTGACTTCTCACTGTTGTCCAGTGACAGGACAAGAAGCAATGGGTGCAAACTGGAATACAATACTGTTTAAATGTAAAAAAAGAAAACTTTCTTACAGTGAGGGCATTCAAACACTGGCCCACAGAATATGCGGAGTCTCCATCCCAACTTGACAAGGCCTTGAATTGACACTGCTCAGTGCAGGGGATTGGAAGAGAAGATCTGCAGAGGTCCCTTTCCAAATGAAAAGACGTGGCAATTTGATTCTTAGATACAAGCAGACTGTTATATTAACAGATATAACTTGTTTTAAGGCCCTGTAGCATGCATAGCATGCATTTATATTTGGCTCATTTTATGTAGGTGGTCAAGAAAGTAAATCGAACATAGGAAGGCAGGTCCTAAATATTTATGCTAGTAGCTGAATAAACATTAAGGAAACATGACTGAATCTCGAGCTGCTTCTGGAATGTGTTCAGTGCAGTTTGTGGGAGAAACCTAAGTCCACCCACCAAGTCTGAGCTGTGCTAACTAGCTAACACTTACACTACTGTTTTGGATTTACGTGACATACAATCCAAACCCATTTTAGAAGTCTCTGGATAACTTGTTGGCCGAGTACCAGAACAGAGTTTGTTCAACTGGACATACTTCCTTTACAGCTCAATTCAACAAAAAGATTAGGAATGACACATCAGGTAGAAAGAACTCACAGGAATAAACCATTTACAAAGAAGTAATATCCTTGCTTTATGGGCTAACACATCTACTTAAATAAACAAGAGGTATCATATATGTGTAAATAAGAGCTGTATTTAAATTTCATTTTAAAAAGCCTCATTTAAAGGTAATTGACTTGATTAGGAGCTAAAAACACCCTGGGCCTTTAGCCCAGAAATGTCTTGCAGGAATTTCTATTAATAAGCTAATGAAAATCACATCAAGCCATCAGAAGACTAAAATTGACCTTCTAAACCATGGCGCAAGTGATCAGATAATCCTTATGAGTTACTCAATTAGTTACTAATCAATTTGTCATTTAATCATCTATATAGCCGTAAAAAACATCCATCTCAGCATTTCTCTGCCATTTCCTTCTCTCTCTAATCACTGATGAAGCATGAACCTCCTGCCTCCCCACAGACAGGTTTCTTGCTAGGCACCTAGGTGCCTGGGGTCAGGATGGGTGAGCGCTGTAGGTAAATGTGTTTATTATCTGTGGGCGCGTAAGTGAAAGTCTAAAGCACAGGAATCTCAGGAATTAACAGCAATAAAACGTAACTCCAAATCTGATAATCAAAACCAACTTTACAGACAGAGGAGTTATCACAGAATAGCCTACCAAGGAGAAGTATCTGTTAAGACACTTAATTCTAAATCACTATTTTATAATCTTAAGGAATCTCTCATTTGCTTTAACCTCCTGTATGTAACTGGATACAGCAACTGTCCATAGCAATGGTGCCTACTAAAGGTTTACTAAGTATACCAAAAATTAATTAAGTGCTAGACTGACAGTGGGAAGGAGAGATTTGATGGTTGCCACTGAACTCTTAGACCTCTGTCCCTATTCCAAGATCGGCATACTGTGTGATCGACGAAGATGCATGTGAGAGAATCTGCACGCAGTTCTAGGCAATTATACCAAACATCAGCGCTTGAACGGGACAAGGTCATTCTGTTTCCATTTAACTATAAAAGCAAAAGCTTCATGGTCACATACCTCATTGCAACATTGCTGCCATCAATAACTATCGGCCTCAGGTTGTCACCATCCTCTGTCACATCCTCCTGCAGTGGAGACTCTGACCTCTGAGACTCTATGGAAGACGCTTCACGCATTACAGTAGTGTTAGCATTAATTACAGTCTGATCAGTCTCAGTTTTATTCCCAAGTTTGACAAGTTCTCCCAAAATATCATTTATTAAAGCATCAGTACCAAGTTTATTTAGTACAAGTTGAACCTGCTCTTCAGAGTAACCCAACTTAAGTGCAAACTCCAGTTTGGTTTGATATTCTTTGACTACATCAGGGGGCTTTTTGACTTCCTTAGGTACTATCTGAGCCTCTTCTATCCTAAAGTCTTGCAAGATCTCATTTCTTTTTAGTATATGAGGCTCTAAGCAAGGAGATCGGCACAGCTGCCGGTGAGTCTTAGGCAGTAAATGTGATTCTGATGCAGAATTATTTAGTCTCTCTGAATCATTATCAGAATTTGTGCTTTCTTCAGAGTCACAGCTGGAGCTTCCAGAAGTCTCTTCAGATGCCTCCTTGTCTACATCTTCTTTTCTAGAATTCACCTTATCCATCGTTGGCTTCTCCGCCATTGACCAAGGTACAATTGCATTTATTTGTGTGCCAGTGCTCCCCACGTAAAGGTGGCCTAAGTCATGCCCCAGATGATCCTTCAAGCCCATGAAGCTGCTGCATGTACTTGACTCCACTTTGCTGTTTTTCTTGTATTCCTGAATATAAAGTGTTCCGTATTCCTAAAGAGAGAACAAAAATGTTGCAACTGGTTACATATTTTACTTGTTTTGTATTTTCTTGATGCTTCCTCAGAACTGCATTTATGCTCTCACAGCAGAGAAATAAGTCTTTTTTTTTTTTTTTTTTTAAAACATGGAAAACCTTTTTGGGGAAAAACTTTTTCTAAGGAACATCCATAGCTACGCAAACAACTGATCATCTGTTTTCTGCAGTGTGTCAAATGCTTTTACTTAAACATTTCTAGAAAGGAGTTTATGAAAGAACAGCAAAGGAAAGACTGCAAGTTCACCTACTGTAACGCAGAGATGGAAGTCTCATCATGATTTAAAGGAACCAAGATACTTCTAGCATAAGACATCATTGTAATAACAAAAAAAAGTAAATGCAGCTATAAAATAGAAGTACTAGAAAAGCTTTTTAAACTAAATACCTTCAACTCGCTGTTGAATAGAAAGAAATTAGCACAGTACTAGATTATTTGGCTTATTAGGCAAATATAAGACATCATAACACATAAAATGAATTACTAACAGAAAATATGATTAAATAAAAACTTATTGACCCTAAAAGACACCATCAGTTCAACTGAATACACTCAAACTATTTTTGAATTCCCTTATAAAGTGATAACTAAGTCAAGAAAGACTAATGGCTCTCAGCAGAGTGTTGCATTACTAACACATACAGCATTTAGAGACATGGACTGATGTAATGGCAACTTAAGCCAATGGAAGTCTTTGCACCGACTGCAACAGACCATTCATCAAGCCAACAAGGCAACAAAATTAACAGCTGATTTCAACTCTTGGACTAGACTTATACTAACCTTCTGCCAAATCAAAACTAAGTACATAGATAGAAGTCACGTAAGAAGAACAGAAGAAGAAAAGTTGCAGCTTTCTGGATTTCACATATTTGCCACATCAGTTTTTCTGGAGGAATTTTGCTTAACTGTAGTTATACTGAAGTTAGCTCCCCACTTCATCACAAGGATTACTTCCACAATCCACATTTAAAGGCAGATTGCTATCTCTTTCCCTTATTTTGTTATTTTAAACAGGAATCTTTTCTAACTGCTTCAAGTAAAGAAAGTAAAAGATAAATTATTTCTCAGAGATAAAAATGGACCATATGGACCAATTGTACTGCAAGGCTACCATGAAAAAGAAGAATTTACATTAAGGGAAGACTATGAAACAAAGAGTTCTTTCACACTTCCGTCCTGCAAGACAGAACATAAAAGCAAGATAGAGAGGCAAAGGACTTCAATTGAACTTGACAGATACGTCACAGACAAGTTTCATCGAGGAGGATATACTGAGAAAACACATTATGTCAAACAGAATCTCTTGATCTATACTAATACAAATTACAGGTATGTCTCAGAAGGAGCCAAAATCTCTGGTAGCAAATGTATTAACCCTCCCATCCCCTTACAGGTTAGCCTTTAAAAATTGCCCAGTATTCTTAAAATATGGCATACATTCCCCCTTTTGGGATAAAGATCTGAGAGTACACACACAAGAAATTCATCCAGGCTTAAGACCAGAGAGAATCAAGCAAAAGATATCCAACCCATGGTTCAGTAAAAGCAGAATCTGTAGGTGCCGAATGCTAAGACATCACCACTGTGGTGGTGCTTTTTTGGTTATAGGGCACAAAACCTCACTTTAACTAAGCATTTCTAGCTAAAATAAATAAACAAACAAACAAACAAACAAATATGTCATCAGCATTTTCATCACCCGCACCTTAATCCAGGCAAGACTGATAGGAAAGAAAATACACTCAAGTTTTATTTAGATCTGGTTTTGTTAGAAGGTGGTAGGGCTGTAATACTCTCATGCAACATATAAGGACTATTACTTTCTCTTCACTCAAAGCTTTAGGATTTCAAACAGCACCACAGATTAAACACAATGAGAATTTAGGAAATGAACCTTTCCACAGTGATTTATTAACTAATGTAATGCACTCGATAGCACAGCGCTAGTAACAAATCACAACAATATCCCAATAAAAGGATACAGTTAAAAAACCAACACTGTGGCCTTCACAGAACTGACACACACACACACACACACACAAAATTTAAAAACAAAAAAAAATCTCAAACAAGAAACGCCTGTTGGAAGCGCGGCTGCTTAGCAACCAGCCTTTAGTTGCTAGGATGCACTCCTTTAACATACCATCATGAATACTAGCACAGCGAAAGAATAATTTGGTATGAACAAAAGCCCATGAAAGAGAGCAGGACTTAAGTGCGTCTGGTTTCCCCTCAGAGAACAATGCAGCTGCCAAACCAATCTGGAAGCCCCGACATCATTGTTCCACCAACCCCACAATCTGCTCTGACTCGAGGAAGTCTAGTTAATGGGCAACACTTTTAAGCTGGACTGAAAAGTTGAGCTGGCTCATGTACTGCCGCCACAGAGTATGGGGAGATAATGGGTCACTGCCTAAATCCGTGTACTGTGAAATGTCATTTTAGTATTGAACTAGAAGTAGAGGGAGGAAGGTTTTTTTTGGAATGGGGGGAGAAGAGGAAGCTGGATATTAACAGCATGGAATAAACAAAACTTGAAGTGCACAGATCGGAAAGAGGATTTTTTTTTTTAGTGTTAGTTAAGATAATACTTAAGTCATTCTCCAGTTGCTTCTTCCTGGAAGTTTAACTGCTTTACAGCAACTACAATCATAACACCCTCCAGTGGGATTCAAAGAAGTCACTAGCATATGAATATGTCTGAAGATCAGGCATTATATGAAACGTACTTAAGATGATTTGCACATCAACTGCATATGAAAAATGACCGTAAACTGAGCTTTGTCCATTGTTGGGAATGTATACATAATCAGCCTCGCATCTATCTGCTTTAAGTCTCCTGTCAATCTCCATCTTGCTCCAATATCGAATTGCTTCTTTTGCAGAGAACTCTACTGTTTTTCCAAAAACTATTTAAGGAAGAAAGTAATAAGAGCAATAGCTTTAAGATTTGCCACAGATAGTGTACTATCACCATACTATTGCTTTTAAAGGGTAGATAAAATGAAGTTTACACTGTAATCTCAAAGCTAAAGATTTCTGAAATAGTTTTGCATAAGCAGTACGCTATTCCTGGCATTTGGCCTAAACTCTGCATGCAAACTATTTATTTTCAGACAAATTTTTACGTCTGTGAACTTTGTACACCATATTTGTTGTCAGGAGCAACTCTTAGAAACTCTAGACTTTAGAGCTCCCAACATGACGTTCTTTATGAGATTCATTGATTAGAACCATGAAAATCAGATGTCACTGCTGAATGCTGCTGGAATTGATTATTTTATCTTGATTTGATTAGTGAAGAGCAACGTGCCAGCCAGTCTATTTGAATGAATTTGTATTCCAAACAAACATTAGTCTACCTACATACAGGACAATGAAGCTCACGAAACCCAGAAAAGGTCACATTTATCCAAGGAGTAAGATAAGTCAGCTAAGACAAACTCCTTAAACTCTTTATTTACAAGGAACTCTTATGCACATACGGTTTTAAAGTACGCTTACTGATACAATGCAATATAGTTAAGAAAAACATCTGCTACAAATTCTGACTCTACAGAGCCAAATAAACGCACAAAAATCAGCCAAAAAATTCTTGTCAAGAATGTCTTCAACTTTTGGTTATGCTCATCACAGGTGAGTAACAGAATTTGGTTTTATGAAAGAATTAATAAAACGGTTAACTCCCAATTTAGACATACTTATGACAACATAAGTTTTAAACTATAGCGTGTTTAAAACTACAGTGGCTCACACTAGGACACTGTTAAAGGCCTAAAATGCTGTACTACTGAGTTAAAGACATTTATCTAGTGTAACTGTAGCACTCTGGGTGAGCAGTGTGCTACTACATTGTAGAAGTGTAACATTTTCCCATTTCTTACGTCACCTCTATTTTCCACTAACCATTAGCAATAATCAGCCCATTAATTCACCTTCACACAAACCAGAAATATTTGTCAAAGGAATGCGGGCAAGTAGATCATCTCATCTTTTAACATGTATTCAGAATATTTTCCAGTTACAATTGAGCATAAGAGAAACAATTTGATGCAAATTTAGTTCAGAGGAATATAACAAGGAGTAAAATAGTGTGTCATGTGACACAGTATAACAGAAATTGTGTATTCTCAAAAGACCGTCAAAAGTTTCTGAAGATACATACTGCAGTGAAATAGTTCAGCATGCTTTCACACAGGCAGACTTTTTCCAAGTCTTCTAAACACAAAATGGAAAATAGTGAAATCACAGTTTGTTGAAACACTGTCATTACTTGTCACAAACAGAAGTGCAGAGCTGATCAGAAAAAAAAAAAAAAGTGAATGTATCGGTTATCCAAATGATAAAGATACTGCAACAATGCAAATAAAATAATGAATATGTAATAAATACCTACTGCTGTAGTTTCTATGTATTTAATTACCATTGTATTTCAGCGAGTGCTGTTGTCTGCATCATTCTATCCAACAAAGGAAGGATGTCCCATTGAACAGATTGGTTAATGCTCTGGGGCAACAGATGTCTACTGGAACTGCAGGAGACCAGCAACTGGTGGCCTGCCCATCTTCTGAAAACTTTCAATAGACTCATGCATATGTTCACACAATAGGGCATGTGGTAGAAATGCAAACCTCTTTTTAACCCTTTTATATGCTCTCTTTCCCTCCCTACTGATATATGAAGGTCTTTGTTTTGTTTTTTTCTTTACAGGATCCTTGGAACACAGGCTCACGGAGTATACAGTGTTTGTTCTTCAGCCTAGCATCTGAACTCAAAACATAAAATAAAACAGATTAGAAACTTTATAAAGATAGCCAGGCTAGATCTGACACACTTACGAATAGCTTTCAAAGCACAAACCCTTTGACTGGAACACCTTTCCACCTGAGAGCATCCTCATGCTCCCTCTCACACTACAGTATCTTCAGACAGCCCACAATGGAGCTCCCCTATTTCCACAAACACAAGAAATTCCACCCATTGTATGGTATAATGGGAAAGTTCTTGCATATTTTTTTTTTCTTAAAAGCTTTTTTTACCAGTCACAAATGAAAGTAATAGCTTATTTGCAAAGCAAGGTAAATACCTGTAACTTGCAGTTGAAGCCTCCCCTTCCCCCCAGGGGGCTAGACAATTTCTTCTGTTGATAGCTGCTGCCTACCATTTTCAAATTCTTGGAAGTACACCATTACCGATGCTTTTCAAAGTTCCTTAATAGAATGCACTGGGTGAGATCATTTAATACACTTAGCCTTCAGACGTAACTGGGTTTTTTTCCCCTCTTTTTTCCCAAGAGACACCCAAAGCAGGCAAACCTCAGCCAACACACACGCTAGCTACGCTATCCAAACGCAAACTGATACGCTGAAACACCGGCAAGGTGAAACGTCCCGTTCCTGCGGAGAGAAGCCCATATACTTACGTTCACTGGGAAACACACAGACATTGGTTTCTAGTAGCTGTTCCAGAAGCAACTCCTTAACACGATTTCAGCTGCAGACTTCAGGCAAGCAAGCAGAACAATGAATGGACGAACAGATGGACCCGCGATGTCTTTGCTTAACCTATTACTGAGCGGCCGCGGAGCCAATCACGACCCGCAGAGCTCACAATTAGTTGGCCGGGCAGATGCAAGGCAACCTCCCCACCCTGCATCAGGTTCGGAGGTTTCTAAGATAAGCAAGTTGATGTCATTCTCAGGGTCTGCCCCGGGCAGCATGTGTATTAACGAGGGGTGTGCAGCAACAATAGGCCATACAAAAGAGACTAGCAGGCAGCTGCTGTATGAGAGCCAGAGTCATTAGGGAGCAGGCTGCCAACAAGAAACACCTGGCTTGGGCAGACTTCAGCTTCTCCTCATTGTTTCTAATTCACGAAACAAAGAGAGGAATTATTTTTAAGTAGTAAAAGTTGCGAGTTCCTATTAAAATATATCGGTCTTAAGGAATATAACCCCTTCTGCAATGGAAACAGTAAGTTCTTTGTATGGAAAAATATTAAAGAGAAATAAATCTATCAGTAGCTATTTGTATTCCCCTTCCCTCGTCAGCCAAATTAATCATACTGGTACAAAGTGCAAGGAGGTATGAAAGGAGCCCACACTAAACATCAAAATGTATTCAGAAACTGCTTTCTGAATTTCCTGAGGCTTCTGAACATCAGTCAATAAATGTAATAAACTTGCATTTACACACAACTCTAACAGAGTACTTGTGGGTAATTTCAATAGGAGGTGAAACTGATTAAACTAAACCCACGTAATATTAATATGTGAAATGGATATTCTTAAGCAGTGGCATTGAAACATTAGGGCACTTGACAGAAAGGAACTACAAACCACTCTTCTGTTCTGGAGGCACTCATATTTGTTTGCAACAGAACTTCTTTCCCTTTTATTTCACAGCTCTGTTTGAGATGCCAAGATCTTCCTGTCTCTTTGCAATGATGAAATATTTGAACAAAAGTCAGGAGCTAGGCCATACCCAGCTTTTTATTGTTTTTATTTTTTACTGAAGTAAGCCACATGGAAACACAAGCTCCAGTCCACACCTTCCCTAACTGCCCAACAGTTCCAATACCACCAAGCCCTCCAACACACATATTCAGCAATGGAACAGTACTGAGGTTTGGTAAAAAAAGTGGAGCAACTTGGACTTCCAAATGAAAAGTTGTTATTGCTTGTAACTTCAGTGAAGTCAGCTCAGCACGGAGGATAGGATTCTACATTTGCAAATGTTCACCTAAATGACTGCTAGCAAAGTGTATTTACTGAACTTTACCATCTTTACATGACTAAAAGCAATACTAAGAACCACAGAAGCAGCTGTCCTCCTCTGCTTGGGAGGACAGGCGATCTGCTGGGAAACATCTACTGTGATTTAAAACCAAAAAAGAATGTGAATAGGTTTGTTACAACTGTTTTGAGTAATCTCCCAAGCTTCACATGGATATTGAAGTGATTCAACACCGTAAACGAACCATCATGCTACTACACTGATGCATTTACCATGTGCCCAGATACTGAGCTGCAAAGCAGAAACCCCAACTATAGTTTCTCTGTACTGTCCATTAAACACTCCTAAGAACAACCACTAAGAGCACTATTTTGGAGCTTTTAAGTTGGAGGCAGGAGGAGACTCCTCACTAATTTCTGCCACTGTGAACACAAAGAGAGAGAGAAAGCTACCCACGAGCACAGTAGGACGCCTGATCTCCAGCACTGGATTAAGCCTCTTTGCAAACAGCGAATAAAAGCAGTGATCTGAAAAAGCTAATCAGTCCCTGCTGTGGTATTTAGACTACCTCAGTTGCCGGTATTGGATAATGTTAAGCATATTAAAACTTCCGTAGGCAAAATAAGAAGCCGGTCCTGTTCACCTATATCCAAGAATTGCCCCTAAATGTAAGCAGGATCTCTTGGCTATTCATTAGTTGAATATCTTCCCGATTAGAGTCTGGCACTTCTCTTGCAATACCAGAAATGCTTGTTTTGGCAGAGGACACGTATGAAACCCTTTATGTACATCTGTAACAAATTGAGAACTCCGTAGCACAGAATTGGTGTACTTGGGGCTCTACAAGCACAAATAGGGCAAGTGTGCAATGATCTGGCTTCAAAATCTGCCTTAAAAATAAGGTTGTAAGAAGTTTACTTGTGAAGATATGCCTCCTCAATGTCTTCTACAGGAACAATAAGAACACACTGTTGTCCTGTCCCCCCTCCTCCTGCCAACCAACTCTCCATACACCAAGGGCACGTCTTCAGGGAATCAGGTCTAAACTTTAGTTGCAGATTAATCTTCATGCTAACATCACGCTCCAGCACCTACTATGACGAAGGTCACAACAGATACAATCTGAAGACTTACATTATATTGCTTAATTTACACAAAATAGTCTATCAAGACACAGTTGCATGAATTAAGAAGACATTTTCTTGTGCACAATGTCAGTTATTTAAACCAGCTGCCTTTTCTGGAAGCATCTTCTCAGCTCTTTCCTAAAAGCAGCTGGGCTGTCCAAGGTTTACGAGGTGTAAGACCATCCTATTAAATCATGGTTGTGATGATAACCTGATCTATTGGAAGACATCCCTGCTCATCTCAGGAGAGGCTGGACTAGATGACCTCTAAAGGATTCTTCCAACCTGAAGTATTCTATGATTCTATGACAGAAAAGCATTCATTTTAAGATTCAACCAGTACACAAGGCTTCCTACTGAGGATGATGAGGTCAACAAAGAAACCTTCGTAAGAAACACTTTGGTATTCCTGTCACACCTGTGATGGGCTGTAACGGTGTCACTAGAAGGTACACAGTGTGAATGAACAGAGGTCTCCACTTCTTGTGCTAAAACCTCCAAATCCAAAAACCTCACTAGTTCAATCATCTATTACCCTATCTACAATGCCAAAAGTCAGTAAGTTAAATCCAGTTGCCAAAATACAGCAAAAGTGACAGTTCTTCAAAGTTCTGGTCTTGCAAGATCAGTAAGCGAACACCTATTTGTGTGGCTCCTAGAGACCGGACATGACATGCAATGCTCATCAGGTCCCGAATCATAGAATCACAGAATCATAGAATCACTTGGGTTGGAAGAGACCTTCAAGATCATCGAGTCCAACCATAAACCTATGCCAAAACCACCCCTAAACCATGTCCCTCAGCACCACGTCTACCTGTCTTTTAAACACCTGCAGGGACAGTGATTCCACCACCTCCCTGGGCAGCCTGTTCCAATGCTTGATAACCCTTTTGGTAAAGAAGTGTTTCCTAATATCCAACCTAAACCTTCCCTGGCACAACTTGAGGCCATTTCCTCTTGTCCTATCACTTGTTACTTGGGAGAAGAGATTGACCCCCACCTCGCTACAACCTCCTTTCAGGTAGTTGTAGAGAGTGGTAAGGTCTCCCCTCAACCTTCTCTTCTCCAGGCTAAACAATCCCAGCTCTCTCAGCTGCTCCTCATAAGGCTTGCTCTCTACACTCCTCACCAGCTCCGTTGCCCTTCTCTGGACACGTTCCAGCACCTCAATATCTCTCCGATACTGCGGTGCCCAAAACTGAACACTAATGCCACTGGATTAAACAGCAGGGCCAGAATCATTAACTGGCTGGAGGTGACGCGGTAGCTCAGGGACCCCGTGGTGGAAGGAGATTTCCTAATGGCACACAGCAAGGTGATGGGATGCTGCAGAGAGACAGGGACCAGGGTGAACCTCTCAGCTGGGTGAGAGGTGGGAAGGAGAGTGTCCCCTCCCCGTCGCTGCCCAGTTTGGTATGAAAAGCATGCATGGGAGGATCAGAAAGACCAAGGAGTGAGAGTTGGAGCAGCTGGGAAATTCAGAGAGCGTAGGCTGAAGACATTAGGGAAACACTGCTGTAAGGGGAAAAAAAAACACCCTAAAAAAAAGCTGAGTTCCAGCCAACTCTTCTCATTTCAAACACGTTGAAAACAAAGCCTTATTTAAAAAGAAATTATTTTATGCAAGCATACAAAATGGTCATTCTGTAACTCGTGGCATTATTGCAGCAATTAGAAAGACAACTTGTCCCGTTAAAGCATTTAATTATCTTTTATCGTAGAACTTTATGCAAAGCCTCCAGTAAGAAATGATGCATTTGCAAGAATACACTGCACAAGTTAAATAAACCACATACCGCTGTATTTCTGAAATCGAGATGAAGGTTGTATGCTACAGAAAAAACTCAAGGCTGGGCCACTGCAAAATATCCTACGTATGCTGTTGGACTTGGGAGCTGCGAGGGAGATGCTTATCTTTAAAACTATGAGGTGGCAATACAACTCAAATTCTTCTTTTCCAGTCAGTGTGTTACGAGATGCAAGCCATCTTAAGTATAACACTTTGAGAGAAGTTTACTTAGTTGTGAGGAATTGTAAGTGGTGCTCTAGACTGTATCTACACAGTCATAAAAACAAAATCCACCACCACTCTACAGCCACGCAGAGGAGTGAATTAAATGACCAGTAAAAAGGGCCTAGAATTTAGAAAAACAAGTGAAGTTATGATAAAGACGAGTAATGCTTTGCCTACAGAATAGCCTTTAAAAAACCGTATTTTAAAAGGACACACTGCATTTTCAAATGCAGTGCAATTTCTCTGTAGAAAAATATGCACTTTCAAATGCATGAAAATAAAGTGGCAAAGAATTCTTTCACTCTTTGAAACAACACTCAGCTGTCTGTAGTTATCCTCAAAATTTAAAAAAGCAGAGATGCATTTTCCAGCAGGCCTTAAATGAAGGTTAGAAGATCTACAGTTTCTAGTATAAACCCCCTAGGTCACCAGTATTGACTGCATGCAAGACTTGAGCAAACCGTTGCAACGTTTATCATGACATCCTCTCATACGTTTTTAAGAGAAGAGGAAAACCCTAAGTTTTATCGTAAGTTGTGACTAAGGCCAGGTTGGATGTGGCTCTGAGCAACCCGGTCTAGTGGAAGGTCTCCCTGCTCATGGCAGGGGGGGTTGGAACTAGATGATCTTTTTAAGGTCCCTTCCAATCTAAACCATTCTATGATTCTATTACTTTTTTGCTGATGACGAGTATGAACAGATTCAGTCTTTCCTAGCCTGTGGGTAGACAAAGGCCGTGACCACGAGCTGTTCATCATGAGATGACATGGTGCCCATCTGCAGCTGCACCTAACGGCACGGTCTGCCTTCATAAGGAGCCCAACAGGCTTGAGCTGCACCAGCCAAGGGCACTGAAAGCACAAAGCAGCATTCTGCAACAGCAAAAACACGGGCATCACCCGGCAGTACCGCACTGAGAAGTTACTCTTGAAACAAAACACATTTTTCTGAAGCAAAGACTTCCATTTCAAAAGTGAGTAATATCAGGAAAATGTTTTCCTTTACTACAGACATAAGTAATTTGATCATTTCTGCAGTCTGGCCAGTTAAGGCCCATTTTCGCCACTACGCCTGTGTCCACAGGGGTAGATCCTTTCACTCCCTCCTCCGAGACAGCCACATACAAGACCCACCCCATTCTGTGAGTCTTCCTTTAGGACTGTGGCCTCAAGTACTGTCTCCTGTCCAATAAAAATATATCTTTTTATTTTATGCAAAAATGCAAATATAAGGGAAAAATACAACAGCTGCCACTAGCCCCAAGAGATAGGTCTGTCTTTTTAGCTTTCTTGAAAATTGCACTTTAATCCAATATCTTGTATTTGTTTCTGCCCTTTTTGGGGATGCAGGAGCCTAAAACATCTTAGGTTATTAAGAAAATTTCCCAGATTTAAAACCCTTAAAAAAAAGAAAATAATTAAAAGGTCACCTGTCACTGGTTTTCAAATTCCAGTCTCCAGGCACCGAAGGGTCTACCCTATTTTTACACGCTTTGCCAAAGAAACCCAAGAAAATCAAATCTACAGTTCAGCTACTTTGACGCTGGGCCTTCCAGCTCTACCGGCAAGTTTTTGGGGTCTGCAAGCCAGAAAACGTTGAAAACCCCTGGGCCATGCACGAAGATGGCTGTCAAGCAACTGCTCTCATCAACACCAGGGCAGTATGGAACAAGCTGCTGATTTCTGCAACAAATGGGGGAACCGTGTTCATTTTATCGCTGGAGGGCAGCCTGTTTAATTTCTTGCTTAATTTTATTATTTATGAATTGAAGCTCAGACACTGAGCACTCTAGAAAAAGATAAGGTTCTACCGATACACGTTAGATTTGATCTCTTCCCACTTCCAGAATGAGTCACGCTGTCTGGATGCTTTCTGAGCACGAAAATTTGAACTGTCTAATTAACCTTCCCTGTGACAATATTGGGTGGCCAGACAATGCCTACAACTGTACAAAGTGTATGCCGTCATGCTTAGCAAAGTACTTTTATTCAAATTTGTTCTGTCAGAAGAAAATCCTCTAACAAAACTAACATGGTTATGTGGAAAAAAAAAGTATTCTCTTCATTTAAACACAAATTTAAGAGACTTAGCTAGTCAACCTAACATCTTTTATCTGTGCCACAGACTATTATTAAGAGTTTGAAAGGCTCGTCAGAGGAAAATAGGCCTCTCAAACTGTCTAGCGACATGGCCAGGTTGTGTTTCAGGTCATGCTGCTGGCAACAGAGTTCCATAATCTCTGGGGTTCCTGGACAGAGTTCAAGGTGTTGGTTGGACTCTGCGTCACCCTACATGGCTTCACAGGGTTATGCTTATTTGAGAGACAATTCCTGTGCCTGTACCACACGGCTGCAGTTGTCATTCTGGACTGGAGCCTTCTGTGAGAGAGCTGCCAGCAGTGAATTTTCTGCAAGACTTTCAGCCTTGCCATTTACTCTCTACAGGGATGAAAGAACCAGAGAATACATTAAGGTCCAATTTTTTACTCGCATTCACTAAGTTAAGAATCAGGGAAGACAGAGATGGTCACGCGGTTTGTCAAGACACGCTTAGTATATAATTATTTCTTACTTTCTGGGGAAGCTTTTAATAGACCTGACAAGTGGCAACAATAGCCACATCTTACAGAAAATGGGTTACTGTAGCTGCAAATCCAAAATAAAAAATAAATAGAAGGAAAATAGCTACACAGAAGTCTAGCTGACTACCTGTCATTTAGGTACAGCTTTTCTTCAGATTTACTATACCCCTGAACCTAGGAGAGACCACCAGGAAGTCCCCATACTTTACTACGTACACCAAGCTTTGAAATCCTTGTATTCTATATATTAATAAAACAGCTTGCCCACTTTTGTTTAATAATCTATCAAAGAGACAAACCATCTGTTCGTGATTTCACGTAATTTTTGTAGGTCTTCAGAGTCTCAGAGTCATTTCATTCTGAGCTCAAAAGTTTACAACTTTCAAAGTAGAAATTAATATTGCAGACCAAATTTCCCTATGTTTAGTCTCCACTTTATGAATATTTTTTTCTTCCCTTTTTTTTCCCCCCACAAGTTGGAAAGCCAAGTAGATTTGAGTCCTGTGAACACCTGCACAAATTCCTTTATTGAGGTTAATATTTTGAGCCCTTTTTGGCCCCCAGAACTCACATTTTGCTTTGCAGAGTCCCATCTCATCATGAAGTTAGATCTTAAAGTGACAGATGCAAATGTGAAGACTTCATTCAGAACTGGTGATGCTATTAACACTTAGAATGAAATAATTCAGTTTGAAAGGGATCTCTGGAGGTCAGCTAGTCCAACAAACCCTCACTCAGAGGAGGCTCAATTACAGTGGGGTGCTCAGTGCCTTTCTCAAGGCAACTTCTGAGCATCTCCAAGGCTGGAGATTCCACAACCTCCCCAGGTATCTATCCCAGTGTTTAAATATCCTCGTGGTGACATTTTCCTCCATCTCCAGCCAGAATTTCTTCACTGTAACTTATGACTGCTGTCTCTTGTCCTTTTGCTGCAATGCCTCCAAGTAGAGTACTTTGTTCTCTGTACCTCACATTATGCAGCTGAAGACAGAAATAAGATCCTGCTTAGTCTTTTCTTCGTAAGGCTGAACAAATTCAGCACTCTCAGTCTCTACTTGTACATAATGTACTTCAGTCCCCTAATCATGCTGGTAGCCGTTCACTGGACGTGCTCCAGCAAGTCAGTGTCTTCTCCTGTCGTTTGGAGACCAAAACCAGACACAGTGCTCCAAATGCAATCCCACCAGTGCCAAAGAGAGGCCAAATGATCACTCCGCTCGATCTGCTGGCTATGCTCTTGCTAAATAACAGTCTATTTGGCCCTTTTATCTATTTTTGCAACATCATCTTGCACTTATCAAGGGATGAGGCTTTACTTTCCACAAAAGCATTCCATGTCAGCAGATGCACTAAACTGTATGTACAATGCCCACTGGAGGCATCTGTTTTCAGTTTGCCCGCTACAAACGTTTTCTCTCTGGAGCTCCCACAGGCAGATACCGATGAGTGTATCCAAGCTGCAGATGAACAATTCAAACAGCTCATGGAAATATGTAGAGCACAGCAAGAAGGATCAGCCTTAAGGTGATAATGCTTGTTTTCACACTAGTGAGTTTGCTTATCTGAGGTCTCTCTTGCGACAGTTATATACATCAAAAAGTAACCAATTTGGAACATACTAATATCAGAAATTCAGCAAGGTGTCCTGTGTGAAGTAAAAACTGCTACCACAGCCTCAGGAAACTTTGGAGCTGACAGTTTTATGAAAGAGATCAGGTGGAAGACCATCACCAAATACTGAACAAAACCTTATGGAGAGCCCATGCGTGGTACCAAGACAGTTAAAACTTGTCGAAGGCAAAGAGCAATTATTTTGAACCTTGAAAAAGACTGGCTGCGTAATTTAACAATGCAAACACGTGCTAAATCTCTGTAAAGATGTGTAGTTTATTTTCTCCTAATTTATCAGGCAAAGGTGGTTTACCAAATTTCACTTTTAACGTAAGAAAGTTGAAACTTTGAATGAGCCTTGGTAATACGGTTAAACTCCAGCTACTGGGTACTGAAACACATTTATGACCATGCAGTCTTTTGCTGGAACCAGATGAAAGTGACATCAATGCATGCATGATACTTGATGTTATTTTCTTCCATGCAACATCTACAATAAAAAGCTATTAACAGACAAGTGAACAAGTGGCTGGGAAAACAACAGCTGAAGCAGAAAACTCTGATTTTAATCTTTTAGCAGCAAGCATGGGCTGTAGCTCAGCAACAACTTCAAGAAACCCAGACTGTAATCCCAACAGCGACTGTTCCAGAAACACTAATGAGTCCAATCACAGCTCGGCGAGAGCAGCAAAAGCCCAGTTGGCAGCCCAGCAAGAATAGCAGCAGCAATCCCAGAAGCAGCTGCTACAGAGACTCGTGAACCCAGGTGCACAGCCCTGGGCAGTTGTACATCATAGCCCTCCCCCAGCCAGAAAAAAAATGTTTCCAGAGGTGTTATCTAGCATTACAAATATCATGTATTGGAATTACTGCTGAAGGAGAAATCACCTGAGGTTTTCAAATCAGTTGAATGTTTTAAGGTGGAAAGGCCTTAGGGGATATTGCCGCAAACTATGAGGTGCTGGGATCCTCTACTTAGATAAAATGGCGACCTCCATTAAAGTGTTGATGGTACTTTTTACAAGAGAAATGTCTCTCATCAAGGATGAGGCCATACATTGATGCTGGAAGGATTAGGTAACTCGGTGATTCAAATATTAGCTTTACAGATGATGAAGGATTGAAGAGACCTGTTGAGAGTCAGGGCACCAAATATAATGGCTACTAGAAAAGCAGAGATGAGAATTTATAGATACCAGCTACTTATGTTAACAGTTCGTAAAACAAAAGGAGACAAGGAAAGTAGCTTCTGTGAAAGGAAATGCAGTCTGTCCCTTTTCCACCCAATCTCTGACAAACCTCCAAATTTCATGAGTCCTAAGATAAAATGTCTAAGTCACAGCACAATAGAAATTTTCAGTTCATCACAAAACTTCAACATTTGATGGGACCGATTCATTGATTTTCCAAGTTAGCACATTACTTTTTACAGCTCATAGGGGAGGATGGCTCGCACAAACGGTCATTCAGGAACTATCATGACAGTTTTTGCCAATTAGTAAATGACTCAAGGATTTAAGACTCTTCCCAGCCTCTGAGCTTTACCTACTCGCAGCAAGCAGACTGCTTTTCAGGTATTCGCAGTAACCTGTGTCACATTTACTGCTGAACACCTCCAGCTTCACTGACTTCCCCAATCTCTGGCACTCCTCTGCAACTTTCAACCACCTCCCAAAGACATTCCTTTCATACCAAAAGAAATTACTGTATTTCTTCCATTGGCAGGATTATTAACGTCCACTAAAGTCTCCTGCGCTCCCAACCACTGAATGTCTTGCTTTGTCTCTCCCTCTTCTCTCCCCACTCTCTTCTCAAAATATCAATGTCCTGTTCAGTAAAAACCTTCCTCCTGAACGTAGCATTAGTTTCCTCATTATCCACCCTCAAGAAAACTCTTAATTTTGACACAGAATACATTTTAAATACTTTGCATAATCTTGCAGAAGTTTTATGCAACGGGCGTGTTTATCCTGTAAGAACTCAGAACTGAATCACTTTGGTCTAAAACAGAGGTATTGGGAGCTATATTTGTGAGCACTTAAGAGCCCTCTATGTTTAAAGGACAGCAGACCCTAGGATGGTCTGGCATTCTATTCCGGATCTATCTACCAATATACACACATACACATGTACATACGTACACATAAACAGATCTCTCCCCTCCCAGGGAGGAGGGTGACGTACTTCAACTTTTAACGTGTTACAGTGGTATCATAAATCAAGCAAATACAACCTTAAAATGGCCAGGCAGTCAGGAGAGGTAGTCTGGCGCGTGCTGCGAGGTGAGGCTGTAAGAATGACGAATCTCGCAGTTGCAGAGGGTGAACTTCGTTACTCCCTCCCCAGGGCAAACTTTGAAAAGGTTTTGTCCGGACCTTTCCAGTCAGGACAGCAGAAGCACAAGTCTGAAAACCAAAGTACTCTTTCAAAACATTCTGATTCTGCAGCTATGATTCAAGAATGAATAGAGCTTGCGTTTACCGAAAAGCTAAAATAATTCCTTAACTGTGGAATACAACACCCTTGCAGAATGGGAAAGTCAGTGTCAAGCCCATAACTTCACAGTAAGCAAAATACAATTTGAATTTTTGGTAGTGCAAGCTCAGCCTTTTACACAAGAAATGTGATCTACCCCGAAGTAATCAATCCTGATAGGTAAAAGAGAAATGCCTAGTTCATCTAAGCAGAAAGCCCCAAGGTTATGAAAACCTTCCTCAGTTTATGCTCATCACTAAATAACATGGTAAGGAACATACTTTTTGACAGAGCCTCAAGCTGTTACACAAAACCATTTAAAGATGCACAGCTTTATAATGAAAAATACCCATACAGTATTTTTCTCCTCTAACTCTAGAAAGTTGTCTATTCCACAAGACATGAGGAGCAAAAATACGGAGAGAGAAAAAAAAATAATTAAAAAAAAAGAGAAGAAATAGAAGAAAGGAAAAAAAAAAAAAAAAGACAGGGGAGAAAAAACCCTCATAACCTTACCC
>VZSF01002827.1:106080-121818 GCA_013398295.1 Chionis minor
GGCGGGGGCAGCCGGGGTTCCCGCCCCGGGAAGCGGGGGCCGCCGCAGCGACACCCGCCCCGAACAGCGAAGCGTGACCGTCGGCGGGAGTGGGGCGGAGGAGGGCGCTGCGGGCGGCCGGGCCGGGCGGCGGTGCGGCCTGGCGAGGCGTCCTGCCGGCCAGGCGGAGGCCCTGCGACCCCCGGCGGGCGGAGGGAGGCCGGAGAGCTTTATTTTTGCCAAGGGTCACAAACTCGCTCTGTGGCGGAGTTGGTAGAAACCGTAATTTCCATCCCGCGTTCCAATTACGAGGTTTTTCCTCTTACCGCATGGTTACTTCTGTGCAGCTGGAGGAACCTGCCCCTCGCCATCCTGCCCTGCCCCTGGGCGCCCAGGCCTGCTCGGAGGGGATGAAGGAGGCTCCGGAGGGGAATGAGGGCCCGCCAGCTGACCAAGCACGTGGCACGGCCTGCAGACACGGCGTGCAGCGATGGCTGCTGGCGGCCTCCGCGTGTGTATGCACGGTTGTTACCCGCTCCTGTTCTGCTCTTGGCCTCCAGGAAGAACTCTTCCTGTACCCGGCTAAATTTTTTAAATTTTGCCTCTAATCAATGCAAATCCTACATAGAAATGCGGGCCTGAAAGGCCACTCTGCAGGCTTTATTCATCCAGTGAAATGTGATAGATTTGCCTGGACAAAAGCTTGTCGAACAGATCTATGTTGCTTTCCTATATATGTTTGAATAAACCCTCCCTCTTAGAGCTGACATAATCTGTAAGTGCGATGGCATATTTTTGTCCATTTGGTATGAGGTCGCTTGAATTTCATAGAATCATAGAATGGTTTAGGTTGGAAGGGACCTAAAAGAACATCTAGTTCCAACCCCCCTGCCATGGGCAGGGACACCTCCCACTAGACCAGCTTGCTCAAAGCCCCATCCAACCTGGCCTTCAACACTTCCAGGGATGGGGCCTCCATGGCTTTCCTGGGCAACCTGTTCCAGCATCTCACCACCCTCACAGTGAAAAATTTCTTCCTGAGATCTAATTTAAATCTCCTCTCTTCCAGTTTGAAGCCATCACCCCTCGTCCCATCACTACATGTCCTTGTAAAAAGTTCCCCCCCATCTTTCCTGTAGGCCCCTTTCAGATACTGAAAGGCTGCTACAAGGTCTCTCTGGAGCCTTCTCTTGGCTGAACAACCCCAACTCTCTCAGCCTGTGCTCATAGCAGAGGTGCTCCAGCCCTCTGATGGTCTTCATGACCCTCCTCTGGACCTGCTGCAACAGGTCCATGTTCTTCTTACGTTGGGGGCTCCGGAGCTGGATGTAGTATTCCAGGTGGGGTCTCATGAGAGCGGAGTAGAGGGCAAGAATTTCTCAATATATCTCATCCCCATCTTAGGCGTGAGTTTGGAGGGCTCAGCTCATGGTGCAAGAGGCTGCCTCTCTCCTCTGGTTAGTTACTTAGCTGTGCAGAAGGAGTTTGAGACCTCTACTAAAAAAAAATAAAATACTTGTTCCCTCAGTCCCAGACATGCTGGTGCTGTTTCAGAAATGTCAGAGTAGTGTCCAAATGCGACTGTGAATATTAATTTAATAGAGGAAATTGGTGAAAGCAAGACTAAAGAATTAGACACTTGCAGCGCTACTTTCCTGCTTATTATGGAAGCCATTGCTGGTGATTGAGGAGCATATGAGTCAGTTAAAAGCACTGCAGTGCTGGAGAAAATTATTCTCAATTATCAGAATAAGAAGGAGCGGAATAATACGGAGTAGAATTTATTTTGAAACTACTTGAAACTACTTTGAAACGAGAGTTTCACATGAACTTTTTTTCTATAGTTCCTGGTGAGTCTGTCTAAAGGATCTCACTGACCTCATCTCCTGTTTAGAAGACATTGCGATTCTGTTAACCTACAGTACCTTTGTAGTTGATTAAAACGTGCTAGTTACAAGCACGAGTTAAGTCTGCTCAAATGTGAGGTTTACCTTAAATGAAGTGAGCTGCTTGATCTCACTGCATTGCTCATTGGTAAAACTTCATTTCCTCTCTATTGCCTTAGGAAGCAAGTTGCTTCCCGATTAAAACAGACGTTTAGGGGTCAGAATCCAGGATTTTTCTGTCCCGTGACCACAAAACCCAAATACGGCAATAGTACCTTGGAAAGGGTGGGGGGGGGTTGTGTAAGTGTTGAAAGACTTTCTCTGGGTAGGACAGTCGCGGGCTGGGGACTCATACGCTTCCAGAACTTCCTACGTCTCTCTCTTCCTCTGTGTCTGCTTCCACATCATAAGTCCACAGTTTCCCACATCGTCGCTCTTCAGGTTTTGCCGAAACTCAGGATTTCCGTTGCTTCTCTGGGACTTTCACATGTTGCACAACACACTTTCCTGGTCAGTAAATAGAGGAAAAAGTTGTTGTTAATAATGAGAACACACTTGTGGGATTAATCAGTACCTAAAAGCAAGAAGAGGGAAAACAGGACCAGCTGTCCCATTCTGAAACCAGAACCCGTTTCGTTTCTAGAACCTGTGTTTGCGTAACTACAGCGTAACAATACAGAATAGCAAAAGGTTATAAACAATACTTTTTCTGTGAAAATGGCCCCCTGTACATATTAATTCTGATTTTCTTTCTGTCTTCTTTATGAATCTCTGTCAAGTCAGACTTGCTTTGGCTGCTTTGCATCACAGTTACCTCTTTTTTTAATTTAAAAATAACACATTTGTATTTTCAAAATATCTTTACCTTCTCAATTATGTTGTGCATTTCACCTGCCATTTCTGCTCTCCCCTTACAAGCTACAGCTGTTTTCCATGACTTGAATATTCTCTGCCTGTGGCATAGAGAACTCCTCTTTTATTTCTGCAGTTGTCCCAGGAGGTGGCCAGCCTGTGTCATTGAACCTGCTCTCACCCCCTTGGCCTGGGAAACTCATGTTTCGTGTCTTCCTCCACAGCAGCCTGCTTCTCTTGGGTAACCCCCGCCCAAAACTCTGCTGAGCTTGTTCTTGAGATTAACAGATGTGCCAGAGCAGAAGACTGATTTCAGCAGAATGTCATCACTGTTAGTGTCTGTTGCTTCCGTCTTCTCCAATAACTGCAGCTTTTCTTGAAGATCCTAAATGTTCAGTCTAATTCTTGCTAGCTTCCTGCTTCAGTCTTTTGAGTACCTTTTGCAGGTAGACCCTCATCCTTTCTTTGCCCACATCCCTTTTTAACCACATCCCCAATTCCAAACTGGCATCCTTTAAATGTTTAGATGATTTGTCAGCTCGCTCTTTAGCCTCTACCTGGCATTATTTTCCCTTTTCAGCCACCACATTTTGTCCAGTAACTTTGTCCTCTCAGAATCTTGTGCTGCTCCTGCCATTACTTGCGTAGAAAAGCCTACATACTTTATATGACAAAGCTGCTACGACAATGTACATTTTGCTAATTTATGTTACCACAGCAACTGAGTCATGCGAAAATCTGACATTACATTGTTTGGTACTGTGTCTTGGTATTCTGATAAAAAGCTAGGGAAACATCATCTGTGTAGAGGTGCTACATAGCTGGGGCTTAACTAGGAAGATAGCCTAGAGTAAGTATCAATGGCTGGTGTCAAAATGGGTCTACCAGGTAGGATCCTCTGGAATCTCAATCCAGTCCTGTTCAGGAGGAACTGCAGGCATGTGGGAGGAGGGGACTAGGATGTTGACAAATACAAAAACCGATGTAGAAAACATAAGCCACAGCTGCGTGGGGACAAAAGCAAGCTGCTAAACCTAGGCAGGTATAAAAAAATTTGCACAAATGCAAGAAAAAGAACAACTGATGAAAAAGTAATCTTCCAGAAAAAGAATCTGGAGCCTACCATAAGTCTACTTGTAAGTCACAAGCTGGATATGAGTCAGCAATGTGTTTTCATGGCAAAAAGAGTAAACATCCCAGGAAGATGTATGTGTGCGAAGCAGCCCGTGGGTTCTATGCAGTGTTGGTAGGACACCAGTGGAAGGGCTAGTTTTGTGCACCATAGCTTGAGAAATATGTGAACCAACAGGAGACAGGGCAGGTGGCAACAAGAATGACCAAAAGACAGGAAGACTAAAGGAGCTGGAGTTGTTCAGGCTGAAGAAAAGAAGGCAGAAGAAAGACAGGCTAAGAGTCTTCATATACTTAAAAGGCCGTTGCAAAGAGAAAGGGAATGATCTGTTCTTGGTAGGTAGGGTAAGATGTAATGGACTTAAATTGCATCAGGGAGGAAAAGCTTTTTTAATGGTAACATTAGTGAGGCACAGCTTTATATTACAGAGGGTGTAATAGTGTCTCCATTACTGGATGTGCTTAAGTACGTACTGGACCAATAGTAAGTACTATTGATCTGGCATTGGAATTGGAGGATGGACTAGGTGACTAATCAAGGTCCATTCCAGACCTATTTTTCTGTGATTACATATAATCTGAGGCTTCTCATTAATCGTCATTCCTTTATCCAGTCCCATTGTACATTCTGTTTTCTTTTCAAGTAGGGTCCCCTGTCATCCCTCTGTTCTTTGGAGGACAAAAAATACTTTGTCCCATTTTTCTCTGAGTGTGGTCGAAGACCAAAGCCTTTCTCATTTTCCTGCAGCAGTGCAATGGACACAGTCTGGTGAGTTGTACTACTGTGAGCTGCTGAGGTAACTATGATAATTTCATGTGAGTCAAACATGCCATAAAAATTACTTAAAGGACTGTTGTTGGTCTATTCAAACACGTTCCACATAAACCCTACATAATGTTAACATAAATCTGAGACTCTTTAGACATATAGGAGATAAAATTACTCAGTTCATAAAATGTTACTGTATCCCAGACCTACCTCATGCACACAATCCTAAATTCTCCAGTCGTCACTGCTAGGAACCCATAGAAGTACAGTGAACTGTACCATGTTACTTATTTTCTAGGCATGATTTGCTTTTGCGAAGTTTTGTATATTTAAAAAAAAAGTAGTTCAGTATCCACTTATACATAAATAGCTTGTACCAAGAACAACTGGCATTTGTTTACTTGACAGATCTAATCAACAGACAGCATGCCTGATAGATTTTCTGTTTTTCTCACCATCTTATCTAGTCTAATTAGATATTACTTCTTTCAACAAGCTCTTGCTGTTTTAGTCTTAAATCAGCATGTCTGTGAGAGCAGACCCATGCACATTTAGGGCACCCTAGAATAAAAAAGCCATTGCAATAATTGCCAATGCTGAATATATTACTTGCAGAGCTTTTAAAGACAATGTCCCTCAGGAGTTTAAACCTACCTTTTTTTTTTTTTCCTTTAAGGACAACTTTGGCAAATTGCATAGTCATCCTTTCAGAGAAAGAGCATTTTCTTCCTCTACTGATTTCTTGTTAAAGATTAATAGTGTGCTTTTCTACACGAAATATGTATTGCCCACGCACCTGTGCTGACCAACATATTCATAGGTGACGTGGAAGAAGAGGCAGGGAATGAAGTGGCAAAATTTTGTGATAATATTAGGTTTCTCAGGGTCATAAAAACTAACCTCATGTGAGGCAAAGGATGTTGGAGAAATGAAATGAAAATGTTAGTGTTCAGCTGTGGCTGAAAGACACAGGTATTAAGGAAAGAACAGAAAGCATCACTATGCCGCTATACAAGTTTATGGTGCTCCGGTTTTTTGAATGCTGCAAGCAGTTCTTGCCTTCATTATCTCAACAGAGGTGCAGCAGAAGTAGAAAAGCTTGATATAGATGACTAGGGATATGGGACAGCTTCTCCATGAGGTGTGGCTGAATAGACAGACGACTCAGCCTGAAAAGAACACCAACAAGAGAGGGTATGAGAGGGATCTGTAAACCATGGATGGCACAAACCCCATGAACAGACTAACCATCTCCTTTAATATAGGGGTTAGGGAGCGTCAGATAAAATTGACAAGTGTCAGGTTTCTGAGAGACAAAAGGAGAAATTCCCTGAAACTACCAGTGTTTTCAGAAAGCAAGTGGATATGTTCACGGAATCAAAATCCATCTAGAGCTGTTAAATGCTAAGGTGCAGGGATCTCTTTTTCAGCAAGTCCCTAAGACATCCCCAGTCCATACTGGAGCCTTTATACATTTGTTTAGTTCTTGTGCTTGGCAGAGGACGTCTTCAGCTGGCCACTGTCACAGAGAGGTCCCGGGCGGGCTGAGATGCCTGTTCCAGTGTGAGCTTTCTTACTTTGTTGTTTATTAACCTGCTCACTGAGGAAGCTCTGAAACCTGCTGACTTGTCCGGGGCTGTGCTTCTCCAACCTTGCAGCGCTGCAGGAGACACTTAGCCTAGGAAGTAATCAAAAGAACAAGCAGGAGGCAGAAACCTGCCTTTGATAAAGCAGAGCTTTTTTATTTTCAGTAAAAAAAGATTGCCTCCTACATCCATGGACACAGACAAGCATGGACAGATGCCCGATTCCATTATTGCTTTCTCCTTCATCGTGGAAAAAGCAAAGCAAAATCCCAAGGCCACAAAATGGGGCAATAATGCTGGGGGAGGAGAAAGCAGCGAAGAAATTCCCTTGCTGTGCTTGCCAGATAGTGAATCAAGCGGATGCAAACCTACTTTCTGCAGCTGGGAAACCTCACTTGGGGGATCCCTGAAGTAGGTCAGGGCAGGGGTCATGCTCACTGTTCTCAAAATTTCCGGAGCATTAGCAAGAAGCGGAATTATCCACTGTCAATACATCCAGAGATGTGATTGAAAACTGGCATGGGAATCTTCTTCCCAGCAAGGCACAGGAAAGCAAGAGTTTGATGTCTGAAAAAGTCTGTCTGACAGGAATATTAAACAGGCTTTCACTTAAAAGGATGTGTACATTTTGGCTTCTGGAGACCAGGAAGGATAAATGTCACCTCGAGCAGCAGCTCGAACAACTGTGAGACGCTGTACGGCCAGAGGAAGGAGATTAGTGCTGAGGGATTCTTCATACCTACGATCCCATTTAGTCTGCGGAGAGCGCTGGGAGAAGGTGGTGAAGAAACCCGATGTTACCATTAGAAGAATTTATAGAAAGGTCTTTCTTACCCCATAAATTCATCTATTGATACTGTCATGCTGCTGCTTAATGAATAAGGGACAGAAGGATATGGGAGTGTAAAATGCCTTCATCCCATTTATTTACTGTTGGGTGTTTGTATTTTGAAGCAATGAAAATTCAAACAAGAGTAGTTGCTATAGCATTTCAGGTTTTGAGTCAAAAACCTTAAAACATTAAGCCCTTTTGGATGCATAAATTTTATAGAGTTTTCATTAAGTATAATAATTTGTGTTTCCCCCCCTAGTTGGTTTTTTTGGTTTCTTGATTAGGAAGAAATTTTCACTCTGAAATTTCCTCATATTTATCATAAAATATTTTAAGTGCCAAAAATTAAAATGAAAGAGCTCTTTGGTGGTAATATTCAGATAATCAAATGGTAACCTTAGATCTTTTCTTTTCTTCACAGATGGCAAAAAATGGCAGAGCGCTACAAAGGACCAAGCTCTTTTCTCCTGCAGCCCATACGGCTCTTAGTCATATTCTGCTGTTTCACTTGACAGTAGTTTTTATTATAAATTTTATAGCTCAGTGCTGTGAGTAGTTGGTGCTTTTGTAAGATGAAGTGATACCATTTTGTTTCTTTCCTTTCGGGAAAGTCTGATCTTACTGACATAAAAAAAGAATCTATGTGCTTTCTTTCCTGGGGGAGGCGAGGTATATTTCGTATATAGTTCTGCTTTGTGATGGCTCAGAATTCAACACAACATTTACCACAAATGAAAAATACGGTTTTGGTTGCAGTGAGAATTCTTTTTTTTTTTAGGAACTGTGCAATTTGACCAAAAGCTGCTAACTATACACTACCATTTTCTTGGTAGCTGTTGCATATCATTAATGAGATAACAATAATTTCTTCTCTGCTAATGGTTGCTGTTCTTTATACCTCATCTCCTGGGAGATGAGAATCTCTACTTTCTTTATTCCTTCCATTTATATATTTTTTCTGCCCCCTTTTTTTGAACAAAACCCTGAAAGCAAACAAGCATTAAATCGTCTCAGCATTTGTTTATTCACTGTATTTGAGAGCAATACTATGATAGTTGGGACTGAACATCTGTGTTTTCAGATTTTGGTTCCCTTTAATTTTTTTTTTTTCCAATTTTTGAACCAAATGAACAATTTCCAGTGTCTATATTTTAGTCGGGAAGAAATAATGTCTTTATACAATCACTGTTTTGTCTGCTCCAGTCTTTGAGGCCTATTTTCCTGATTCCTGTCCACCCTTGTACATCCTAATAAGCAAAATCATAGAAATCATAGAAAATAGTATGAGAAGAGACATCATTTGGCCCATCTTTATACTCCACAGCAGGATCATCTCCACCTAAATTAGTCCTGAAGGTGTTTGTCCTAGTTCTTGAGAATACCTGGTGACAGAGACATCATATACACCATAGGCAAAATGCTCCAGCCCTGACGGGTCTGTACTGTTCAAATAATTTCCCTGGGAAATGTCTTTCAAATAGTCATCATGGGATTAATTGCCTAAGTGTAGATGTCTACAGGTATATATCTACAAATAATGTAGGTTTCTAAGTTCCTGCTAGAAGTGGAGACTGGGATCTTGATTCAGTTGTCTGCAGATAGGTGAAAAAAGCCATCTGAGGTGCACAGAGCACCCCTAATGTCTAACCTGCGTCAAAAGCCCTTTTGCTCTGTCTCATCCATGGCACAGGTACAGTGTTCAATTTATTCCTTTCCTCTTTGTTTTACCCTTTACCCTGATTTCTCGTATTGCCTCTCATCTTCTATATGCTAAACAAGTCCACTATTTCTTCAAACACTGTTTATTCTCAAATCATCCTATTTGTTCCTCTTTGGACTCCTTCCAGCTGGTTCATGTAGTTCTCGTAATACGGAACTCGAAACTAAACACATGGTGGAAGAGTGACTGCGTGGCGTTAAAGGTACACTGCGTGAACCCCAGCCTGTCTTTTAGGACAGCAGGTGGGGAAGTTAATCAGTGGAAAAGCTTTCTTCCATTACATCACCGCTGAAGCAAAAGCAGGACACGCAGCCCTATAGCGCTCGCTTCAGGCTATCTGTACTGTAAAGCTGAGTGCTGGATACCAGTGAGCCACAAGGACTGGTAGGAGAGTATCAAAACCAACAAGCATCATGCCACCAGAGGTGTGCTGGCTGTTTCTTGGCGATTTATGCCTACAATGCTGTAAAAAAGATGCTCGCGAAAATAAGGTGCCAGAAGTGCTCCTAAGAAACTTTATTATCTCAATCACTAGTTTTAGAAGGTATTGCCTTCATTCTTGAAGTCGTGGAGTAAATTTTCAAGTTCACATGTGGGGGAGGAATACTGAGAGGATTTTTTGCATATATCTAAAAAGCAAGTTGATCTAAAAATACGCTCCATTGTAGCTCATTGTTCAGAAATATTACTCTTTTCAGTTCTATTTTTATAAACAGCTTAAATGATTTATAATAGGTCCTTAAAAAACTCCTCATTACTATAGTACATCTTACGGTGGAGGATAATTGTTTCTGAATCTTCTAATTGTTCATGTGTCAATCAATCTATAAGAAACTCAGAAGAGTTTTGTGAGAATAACGGAACAAACTTCAAGTGGAGAGAGTTGTCTCAGGTCAAAGGTAACATAAAGAAAATGCAAATGACCAGGCTGGTATTGGGACTGTGGGAGAATGCACGAGTGTCTGCAAATAGTGTTTG
Organism: Chionis minor; assembly: GCA_013398295.1. NCBI lineage: Eukaryota > Metazoa > Chordata > Aves > Charadriiformes > Chionidae > Chionis > Chionis minor. The sequence continues at coordinate 115,814 of VZSF01002827.1, forward strand.
TAGTAAATCTGTACCACTTTGCTCATACCTTGATTTTATTAGCGTTATGATAATGATAATGACCATAGTAGACATGTAACCTGGGACTGTGGATTTCACGTGAATATCATTGGTTTAGAAAAATCATCACATTTTGAAAGACAGAAAGCAAGACAGAAGGTAGAAAATTTACTTCATACGCTGTTGCCACTGTTTGTTCATCTAGACACATCATATTTATTTCTTGCTGCTTTGATGTTTGGGTTCAAAATCACCTGAGAGGAAAGATAGGACATTCTCTTCTCTGTGGAGGGAGAACTGAATTAGATTTTCAAGTCTACACTTTTCTCGCCTCTCCAGATCCTCAGGGCAGGGCCCACTGGAGGCTTGGAGTGGGCTTTTGGATCAGTTGTTTCAATGCTGAGCCAAGGTCTTGGATGAGTCCCAGCTATGGCATGTGACCTGACACACGGACTGAAGGCTTTTATGTTAGAAACCTCGTGAGAATTAATTGAGTTAGTGATTCTTAAATTGAAGACCAATCAACATCTTGTTTAGATACCCTCTGCTTTATGATATCATCTAATAACATGTAAGATTTTTGTACTCACACCATATGTTGCAAAGTGCTTTGAATTCATATTGTTATTCATTAATAAATCTCTCCTGCAGTATTCTCTCACTATTGTTCCTGCTACCTGATACAGTTTTAAAATTGAGTTATTGGCAAATCTATATGAGTTTTTTGTGATGCACTGACTGCTTCTAAGTTTCTCTGTGATGTTTCTGTTGTGAGTTGTGTCTTTATAAAGCTTTACACTGTTCAGGACTTGCTGACATAAAGGTAAACCTACTTCTTCTAGTTATTCGATTATTAGTTATTGTTTGTATTATTGTTACAACTAAAGGCTTAGTAGTAGTAGATTGAGGACTTGTTGTGGGTGTTGTACAAACACTGGATTAAAAGAGGATCTCTGTCCCCTCCATAGCACCTAACTTGGGTTTTGGAGATATGAGATAAGATATTTCAAGATTTGTATGTAGACAATTCTATTTTCCTCATTTGAAAGTGACTTTTCTACTGAAAGTGTATGGTGAAAAAATCAAAATCAACAAAACTGAAATGAAATCTCTTTTTAAACTCAAGTAATTTCATCTTTTTTTTTTTCTTATTCTTTAAATTGGCACACACACTTCTTATCCTGATTTGGAGTGGAGAATTTTTTTTCTGTTCTTGAAAAATTTTTCCAGGTGGGAAAATTATTTCTCATCTGCCTCTTTCCCGGAGGACAGTGAGATGAGGGAAGGCTCTTTTGTTCTTGTGGCACAGCCCGCACTGACACAAGAATGCATACAGTAAACTGTACAGCTCATTTTTTGTGAACATCACACGATTTTATAGTCAATCTCCCTGACTGCTTCTTCTGTGTAATACTTAATAGCAATTAGTAAGGATGCCACTAGTGCTTTTCAAAATTTAGACTTAACCATGTTGTAGGTGGCTGGTGTTAGCAAGGTGGGGGTCAGTCTCTTCTCCCAAGTAACAAGCGACAGGACAAGGGGAAATGGCCTTAAGTTGTGCCAGGGGAGGTTTAGATTGGATATTAGGAAAAACTTCTTTACTGAAAGGGTTATCAAGCATTGGAACAGGCTGCCCAGGGAGGTGGTGGAATCGCCGTCCCTGGAGGTATTTAAAAGATGGGTGGACGTGGTGTTGAGGGACATGGTTTAGAGGTGTTTTTGGTAGTGTAGGTTATGGATGGACTCGATGATCTTGAAGGTCTCTTCCAACCCAAGTGATTCTATGATTCTATGACAACTTCTCTCTAGAAGCACCGAGAGAAGCAATGTTACGAACAAACCGAAACCATGGCTCACTGCATGGCATTTGACAGGTAGGATGTGGAAAAGACCCTGAAACTGGTTCTCTTTTTCTCCTGTCAAATGTCAGGTTAATTTTAGTTACCGGTATTGCTTTTACTCGGTGTTTGTTCTGTCTGAAGTTGGTCCGAATTTGCTTGAGCACTGTAGACTGTTGAACTTAAGGCAAACTCGGCGCTAAGTAGGGTTGATTCTGTGTTAGCAGAGATTTGTTACTGTTTAGACATGCTGTTGCAGGGTGAAATCTCACCATCTATTTAAAAGCGACAGTGTGAAAAGATTAACACGTTAAAGAGGCATAATGATTTCTGATTTGATGTTTTAATATGTCCTATTGCAAAATTCACTGGCTTGATTGCTGTGTGTGCAATTTCCCAAAATTACTTATGCAAAACATGTTATGAAAGGGTGGCATCTCAGGCAGAGGTGAAAAGACAGCTCATAAAAGCTTTCCTAACCCAAATATACTTGCACTGTGCTAGACCTACCCTAAGAAGGGATGATTAGTTTTTTAAATGTTTTGAAGTCCCCAAAAGTATTCCTCCATTTCACTTTCTGTATGACGCAGTAACTATAATATATTGTGATCGCCACCCTGGTTCAAGTAAAAATAATACTGCAATTTTTTATTACAATCCAGAATGAATTTAGTGCGGGTCTGGAGGACTGTACATAATGCCGGCTGGAAAGCTGCTTCTCTGCTAGCAGCAGCATGTGGGTTTTCAGTAAACGAGGACATTTGGTGATGTTTCAGCTTTCACAGATGAAAGGTAAGAAAGATTTACATTTATGCATAAACACGCACAGCATGGGGGAGGCTCGTCTGCCTCACCGCTTGCGGCAACTGTTGGGGGGAAAATGAACACTTGTTAAGAGTCCTATTCTGGGAAGTGCTGAGAGTCCACGCTGCTCACTGCGCCAGCGGCCCCGCCAGCCGTACACCTTACGTGTACGCCACAACACCGTCTGGCTAACAAGCGTACCCTTGGCTTCAAAGGGCTATGGAGTTGAGTGAATTGCTTATTGATCAAAGATGAAAGAGCTCAGCAGCTAGTGGTGGACGTTCCACCGTATACCAGAAACATCCATACTGTGTCTGAGGGAGAGATAATGAAACAACATTAGAACAATTATTAACCCAGCAGGAGGTAGGGAGGTGGGAAGAGTCTGGGCCCTGTATCTGCCTCAGTACCGGTGCAGTTGTGTTTCTGCTTTTAATGAAATCCTGCCCGAATTGGGACAGGCCTCTATTGCAAAATCCTCAATGGGTTTATCTTACTGGAGGCAAATCTGTCTCTGTGCCTGCTGAGGGGGTGAGTGCAGTTCTTCCCGGGTAGATGGGAGAAATAGTGAGCCACTTGGTGTCTCAGATCCACATGATGCTATAAGGTCCTTATTGTTGGGGATGGCAGGAATTGCTTGATGGCACCATTAAACACCTTTGGTTTTAGCTCGTGTCCATTTGTGGGTTTTGCCCCTGCTAAGAGTCCTGTGTAGTGGGTCTGTTCAGGGTTCTGGTGTCCAGGTGTTCTGCATGAGGTTTGTGTTGGCTTTGTATCCTTGGTAGTTCCTCTCCACTGGGTTTTTGGTCGGTGAAGAATGAAACTGTGCCAGTTGGTTGAGCAGAGGAATGGTTCCCTACCGTGGAGAAGCACAAACACCCAGTCTGGTTTTTACCAAGGGAACCAAGAGAGTACTGAAAAGAAATCGCAAGGCTACAGTCTTTGCCTTCTCTAGATCTTACTCAAAAGAGAATCACTTATTCTCACATTTGCTGCTTTTTAGTATCTAGCAGTGAGACTTTAACGTAATAGACAGTTGCCTGACATCAGTCAGGCCCTTAATTTAGTCATACCTCTTTCTGCAAGAGGCATTGCTAACCAAAGATTGAACTTTGCAGCTTGGGCTTGGCCTAGCTGCCTTGATAACAGTTTATAAGCATCTTGCCAAAATACTAGCATGGTATGTACTAGGACTGGCTCTAGGCATATCGCTGCATGAAGCAGCCCTTTTTGGACGCTCCTCCACATGTGTTGCTGAAGGCTGTGGTTACAGGAGGACAATGCTCCAGTAATGGTTTGCGTAAGATTAAATTTGTATTGTGTTACCTGAGCAGAGCTTGCAGCAAGCCTGAATGAAACTTGCTGTTCTTGCCTCATTTTCCGTTAATACATTTTCAGGATCATCTGCTAGTATTACTGCGTGTGTATTTGTATCACACTTAATCAGTATGATTAATATGCTATTTTTACACAGGTGACAATCTTCTATATTAGGAAAATGCCAGGTCCTTGCCTTAGATGTCACAACAACTCTCCCCGTATCAGTCCTTATTTTGAGGTTTAATTAAATTTGATTGAAACGATGTCATATCCCAGTGTTAACCCTCTTTTTGTTTGAGAGTAGGTGAAGGTTTCCTTCTTTAATGTGATTTATTGCTTGGCTGGGTGAGAGTTATGTGTCCGGAAGACGGCTAAAGTTTAAAACAACAAGTAAAAAATGCAGCCTTCAGGTCAAATGCTTCTCATCCATATAGGGCAGAAATTTGTAAGATACCTAGTTTAGCTCTCTCTGACTGGATTAAGACTGTGACTTCATTCTAGCTAAAAGTGGTGTATCTGAGCTGGTTTAAAACTAGGTTGCCTAAGCACCACTGGCAGTTTCAGCGTGTCAGCGTGGTACCCCACGTGCGCTGTGAAAGCTGACGGCATGGCTCTGTGATTTAGAGAGCTTCCCCGCTGCTCTGTTGTGTGCCACCGACACTTGGTGTCGGTCTGACTGCTCACGCGTGTTCCTCAGCCCACTCCCGGATACCTAAACTAGCTCCTAGGGCTCCAGCGAGTCTGGGGGGGAGTCGGTCTTCTTCAGCATCACCGCTAATTCTGGTGTAGCTTTGTCTCTACTTTTCCAGCTACTGTAAAATCACTTGTAGCGGTATGACTATTAGTACTATGAGAACGGCATTTTTAACATTAAAAATAAAGAAAAAACGTTGTTACACGAAAGCAGAAGATGTGAGAAAGTAATTCCTTTGTTTAATGTCGAATACACAGAAATAGGCGAGGCTCTTTCATTCAGCTGCAAAGCTGTCAGGTTGCTCACTGAATCCAGTTCTTTGATGAGTCTCACCCTCAGATTTACTTGTCTGGAAAAGGATTCTGATTTGGATTCAAACTTATTCCTATGTCACCATTCTTCTCCAGAAGCCTTCAGGGAAGACTTCAAGGAAGCCCTCAAGTGAACCTCCATAAAACTCTCTGTGATCTTTTAGAGCACAGTTTATAACTGTAAAAAGTAGCCACTGAAAATAAAATTTTATGTGTACAAATGATTTGAGTATCCCTTCTGAGACACCCTTATAAAAGAGCGATATAAGTGATTACTGGTTCTTTATAGATAATAGTTATTATCTAATAGATAGATACCAAGCTGTGAGCAATAGTGTATTGGTGCTAAATGACTCCTCTCTTTCCCCGTGGTCCCCCAGGTCTGTCTTTTTGACACTGGGGTACCATGACATGCACTAGAAAGCTGATAAAACCTCAAACAATTGGTTCTGTGCGGTTGGCAACTTCACTGATCATTGCATGTCAAATAGAGTTATACAGTGAGCAGATGCAGCCACAAGATCATTACTTTGAGGTGGCTGGTTCAGCTGAGAAAACTGCTTCGTGGTGCAGCTTCGTGGTTCGTTACTGGCCTGATGGCACTTGTACTTCATTGCTCTGCTGTGGCGGATGCGTAGGAAACTGAGCATTTTGGGAGGGTTTTTTTTTTTTCAATTTTGTTACTGTAAACTCCAATAACTCCAGCTGGTGCTGGAGTAAAGACATCTTATGTGTGCTCATGTATTTTTAAGAGCTCTGGTAAATGCCTGGGGGAGGTTATATATATATATTTGTATTTTTATAGATACATTTTTTACATATATATTTTTTATCTATATCTGTATCTATATCTAATCAGCCAGCAACGTGCCTTTGTGACCAAGAAGGCCAATGGTCTCCTGGGATACATTAAAAAGACTGTGGCCAGCAGGTCAAGGGAGATCATTCTCCCCCTCTACTCTGCCCTGGTGAGACCACATCTGGAGTGCTGTGTCCAGTGCTGGGCTCCCCAGTTCAAGAAGTACAGGGAACTGCTGG